>MCJB01015441.1:43810-177586 GCA_002018475.1 Nicotiana obtusifolia | reverse complement strand
TCCTTCTGATGGAGAAGCTTGGAAGCACTTTGATAGGACGTATCCGGATTATGCTAGTGAACCGAGGAATGTTCGGTTGGGTTTGTGTGCTGATGGCTTCACCCCATTTTCTGTTTCTGCAACACCTTATTCATGTTGGCCTGTCTTTCTTACACCATATAATCTACCACTAGAGTTGTGCATGACTAGTCCATACATATTCTTGAACTGTATTATCCCTGGTCCACGTAATCCAAAAAGCTTAATTGATGTATATTTGCAACCATTGATTGACGAGCTAAAACAATTGTGGTACGATGGTGTTGAAACATATGACATATCCACCAAACAGAATTTCAATTTGCGTGCCAATTTAATGTGGACAATTAATGATTTTCCTGCGTATGGAATATTGTCTGGGTGGATGACTGCTGGGAAGCTAGCTTGTCCTTACTGCATGGAAAATAGTAAAGCGTTCACACTTTGAAATATGGCCGAAAGCAATCATGGTTTGATTGTCATCGTCAGTTCGTGCCTCCTGATCATGAGTTTAGAAGGATGAAAAATGCATTCAGAAAGAATAAAATGGAATGTGATTTTCCACCTCCGATACTTTCAGGAGAGGAAATTTGGGAGAGGGTCCAGAGCTTCAGTAAAGTTACTGAAGCTCCACCTTATAGATTCCCAGGATACGGTGTTACTCACAATTGGGAGAAAAGGAGTATATTTTGGGATTTGCCTTATTGGAAGGATAATCTTCTCCGTCACAACCTTGATGTCATGCACATTGAGAAGAACTATTTTGATAATTTGTTCAACACAGTGATGGATGTTAAAGGTAAGACCAAGGATAACGCAAAGGCTAGAATAGACTTACAAGAATGTTGCAGGCGGCCTAAACTACACTTGCAGACAGCTCACAATGGTAAGGTGTTCAAACCCAAAGCAAGTTACACATTCACTTTGGAGGAACGACGGCAAATTTGTGATTGGGTAATGAAATTAAAGATGCCTGAGGGTTATGCGTCGAATTTTGGACGAAAAGTTGATATGGAGGCGGGGAAGTTGACCCATTTGAAAAGTCATGACTGTCATGTCTTCATGGAGACCTTACTGCCTATTGCAATTAGTGGTTTGCCTGAAAGAATCTGGAAACCCATCACAGAGATCAGTTTGTACTTCAAAGACTTGTGTTCTTCCACGTTAAGGGAAGAAAACCTACTGCAGATGGACCAGAACATTCGTGTCACCTCTTCTTAGATGGAAACGATACTTCCATGTGGGTTTTTTGATGTGATGGAACACCTTCCAATCCACCTTGTACACGAGGCACGACTTGGAGGGCCCGTTCAATGCAGATGGATGTATCCCTTTGAGAGGTAATATTATATGTTTGATGTAATTTTCTGTTTTATTTTAATGTTCTTGGCTAACCTGAAATTATGATAGGACAATCGGCAAATGCAAACAATTTGTTAGGCAGAGGAACAGGGTTGAAGGATCTATATGCGAAGCATATCTTGCAAAGGAGACTGCTCATTTTTGCTCTTATATTTTGAGAGTAATGTGGCATGTGCTAGGAATAGGCCCAACAGGCACACAGTCGACCTTATGAATGATCCGTCATATCCGCCTATGTCCATATTCAATCAACCAGGCCTATTTTGTAAAGATGTTAGAGAGAGGAGTTTGAGCGATGTGGAGTTCAAGTTAGCTACACTTCACGTGTTGCTAAATTGTCCCGAAGTCGTACCATTTCTCAAGTAAGTATTGATTTAGTAGTTATCAAAATATAACAATTTACTGTGATTACATCTCAATGCAACTACTAAAAATATTTGATGTGTCACAGTCACTTCGTGGGTCAATTTGGCCATGGTGCTGTATATACAAGATTTGATACGTGGTTCAAACAATTTGTAAGTTTCTCCTTAAAATATTCTAACACTACGTAGGTAAACAATGTTTGAAAGTTATGCTAACATATGAATTTTTTATTAACAATATGTAGGTAAATGATCCAAATAATGGTGTAAACCAATTTTTGAAAGATATATCTTGGGGACCTGGGGTTGAGGTCAGAACAATGTCTAAGTACGTTGTGAATGGATATAAGTTCCATACCGAGGAATGCTCAAAAAATAAAAATAGCAACAACAGTGAGGTGTGGGTTCAAGGTGCTGATGGCAACCAAGATGGAGATATTGATTATTATGGTATGATCAAAGAAATAATTGAACCAGAATATACAGGTTGGCCATACAAGAAACTGATACTCTTTAGATGTAAGTGGTTTGACCCACACCCAACAAGAGGTATCAGAGTCCAAAATCAGTACAACATAATTGAGGTTAATCATAAGAGGGAGTATGATCGCTATGATCCTTTCATAATTGCACATAATGTTAGGCAAATGTATTATGCTCCTTATCCATTGCGGCGGAATAAGTCTGATTGGTGGGTTGTAATAAAAACCAAGCCTGTGGGTAGGGTGGAAGTTGAGAATGTGCTAGATGTTGCATATCAAAACGATATCTCCACTGTTGACCAAATAGTGGACGAAGTTTTAGAAAATGATTTGGAACATCCTGAACACATACTGGAAGAAGTTGATATTTCTAAAGTAAGAATTACAGAAAACGAGGAAGAAGTATCAACCGATGAAGCTCAAACTACCGAGGAAGAAGAATTCTCGGACGAGGAACTATACGACGATGAGCTTTAAATAGTTGGTTTCTTTAACAACTCTCGTTTATAGCTATTTTCTTTATATCTCTCAATCTAAATATGTATTATATTATGCAGATGACAGGCAAGGGTCGAGGTAACAATGATTCTATTAGTTCTCAGGGTCGAAAAAATGCTAGGAAACCAAAGACGAGGGTAGAAGATTATACTCCAACTTGTCCTGCCGTTTCAGAATTGCCTATGCCTACGTCTTTTCCTCCACCCCAGGGCTATTCTGAGCTACCACAACATCACCAGCCCTACACCTTCGTGCAGACACCAGGTCTTTCATCATAGGGCCATAGGATTGTACGTCCAACATACAGTCCAGCTGCCGCACATCCACGTGGATCTCAGCCATCTGCATCGCATGGACCGCATCGATCCATGTCACAGCCACACGGGTCACAGCCACTGGGGTCGCAGCCACACGGGTCGCAGCCACTCGGGTCATAGCAATCAGTGGCACGTCCCCCTGCGACCCATACAGCTATGTCGCAGTCATAGGGCTCACAGCCATCTTCATCAGGGACTCCATCTATTACAGGCCTTCACCTACGAGACACTAGCTCTAACCCCCCTACACCTTCCACACATGCCTTTGATGTACATGGTTCGGACGGTAATGGTGATGATGACGAGGAGGTGCATCGTGATCAATATGGCAGGATCATCATAGTCCCTGAGGGTGACGGGTAAGAGTTATTTGTTATTTTTTACGTTTATTATTTTGTACAGTTTTACTAAGATATTAATGTGTCTTTTTTTTATTACATTAAAGGTTCATCCCTAGTAATGTTACTACAAGGATAATCACGCAAGCCACCAGAAAGCTATTAGATGGCTCTTATGCGACTTGGAGTGATTTTCCATTCTCGCTTAAGGAGCAAATTTTCAATGAATTTAAGGTATAAATGTTCTTTTAAGCAGTACAATTATTTATATTTATGATATTTCTATCTAAATACTTAGTTTGTATGGGAACACCGCTATAGTGCGGATGTAGCGGCTAATTTCCATCTCAAGGCTCGCAAGCGGTTGTCACATTGCTTTTCCAGAGCTAGAAAGTCGAACCAGAAGCCCTCCTGGTTGCTTGATCATCTATGGGAGGATTTGTAAAGGCAATGGCTAACCGTAGAGTTCTTAAAGAAGAGCGAGCAAGGAAAGAAAGCTCGTGCTTCTGAGATGGGAGGCTCCCTGCACACTGGAGGTGCGATCAGCTTCGGTACAATAAAGAGGAAAATGGTACGTAATTGCTTAATTTAATTTTAATTTTCAACGTCTACTCTGTTTATTAACTAAAATTTAAGAGTTTTCAGGAGAAGAAGTTGGGCCGTCCGATGAGGCAAGATGAGTTATTCAAGGAGACTCATAGTGTCAAGAAGAAGAAAGATTCGGATGAAGAAAGGTGGGTCGAGGGCCGAGCCTCGACTGTACGTGTAAGTTTTCAATTTTCATTAAGTACTTTGATTTACTTTTATGTTATACTTTTAAATACTAATTCAATGTAATTTTTCTTATAGAGTCGCTTCATAGCTGAAGTTGAAGAATTCATACGCAGCCAACCACCATCTTCATCGGGCGACCCAATCCAACCGTCGGACGAGGATGCTGAAAGACTATGGACGCAGGCTGTTGGCGGTCCAAAATGAGGGAAGGTATACGGGCTTACCACTAAGAGATTCCACAGCTATAAGTGTAGAATGCAAGGAATAGGCACTTCCGCGCAAGCGGAGCAACTTGATGGGGAGAGCCTCTCCTCTATGTGGGAGAATGTGGCAAAGCTCACAGCCGAGCTAGAAGCCTCCAAGGAAAGAGAAAAGGTTAGAGATGCTCAGTATAATCCCATACAAGAGTAGGTCAAATCTCTCTTGGCTTCTGGCACTTTTCCGATTCTCCGGTCTCGTGAGTCATCGCCAGAGGCTCGCCTTCCCCGTGCTACTTCCTCCCGTCCTCCCCGTTATCATCCCTCCGGTCCTACACAACTACACCCTTATCCATACCATCTTGGTGATGACACTTCATCGGACGATGACACTAATGATGTAGAAAATAATAATCCTTGAATTGTAATAACATTTAATTTATTTTGGTTAGCTTATGTATAAGTTCTATTGAACTTTATACTTTGTTACTTTTAATGTTGTTGTTGTTGTTGTTGTTGTTGTTGTTGTATATTGTTGTTGTTATTGTTGTATATTGTTGTTGTTGATGTTGTTGTCATTGTTGTTGTTGTCCGTTATGGCATAAAATGTCTGTTTAGGATTTTGGTAAGCTGGCAGGTGGTGTAGCTGCCAAAACAGGCGGTTTCTGGAAAAAATGAACCAAGAAAAGCGACCAACGTTGGTTTCCAGTTGGTCGCTTTTCACTGAAAAAAAAATTATTCTGGAAATTAGCGACCAACGTTGGTCGCAAACCAGCCCAGATTTTAAAACTGTTCAAGTATAGCGACCAACGTTGGTCGCTTACCATAAAAAAAGACAATTTCTTCAGAATAGCGACCAAGGTTGGTCGCTATACTACCCAGATTTTTAAAATCTGGAAATATTGCGACCAACGTTGGTCGCATACTGTAAATTAAATTTTTCTGTTCTTCAGTTTAGCGACCAGCTTTGGTCGCTTAATCAAAATTAAAATAAAAATATTAATTATGTTGCGACCAATGTTGGTCGCAAATTTCTAGATTATATTAAATAAGAAATAGCTTTAGAGACCAACGTTGGTCGCTAATTTGCGACCAAAGTTGGTCTCAATATGTTTTTCTAGAATGTTTGGTCCTTTTGTCTTTGAGACCAAAGTTGGTCGCAAATTTGCGGCCAACTCTGGTTGCAAAATTAAAGTGACCACCTGAATTGTGACCAGGCCTGTTCGGTCGCTTTTTGGTCGCTTTTGGACAAAAAGAGACCAACTTTAGTCGCTTTTTGTGGTCGCTTTTAGCTGATTTCTAGTAGTGATTACCCATGACGGCTAAAGAACTTTTAGTAGGAAGAGCTTCTGTCATGTTTCAAACAATTCTTAAATTATCTATTCTCTCCGTTTCAATTTATGTAATATACTATGATTCGATACAGACTAATAAGGAAAATGATAACATTAATTGAAATAGAGGAAGTATATATTATTTTATTAACATTCTATCACGACCCGGCTTCCCAACCTCGGAGCCGTAATGGCGCCTAACGTTTACTTGCTAGGCAAGCCAATATTAGATAACCAATTTAACATTTTTACAGTTTAAACTAGAGTAATAACAATTATTAATGATAATAAAGCTGTAATACATGAAATAAACCCATAACATAACACGGTCTATTCTAATCCCAGAAATCTAGTGTCACCAGTATATGAGCAACTAGAAGTCTACAAGTATGGTTTGAACGAAATACAATTGTTCGAAATGAGATAAACAGTAAAGATAGAAATGGATGGGGACTTCAGGGACTGCGAATGCCAGCAGCTCTACCTCAAGTCTCTGCTGTATATGTGATCCGAGCAAAGTGCCACTAGACATTACTGGGACCAACATCAGTATCTGCACAAGAAGTGCAGAAGTATAGCATGAATACAACCGACCCAATGTACTCCGTAAGTGTCGACCCTAACCCCCACGAGGTAGTGATGAGGCTATTTAAGGCTCCGACATAAATCCTTTACACGTATATACATAAAGCAACAGAATAACAAGTAAGATAATTAAAATATTGACTGGGAGGGGGCATATAAAAAGGGGAGTACGATAAGAACGACAAGTACAAAATCACCAAATATCCTTTTTCTGAAAACAATAACAATGCATCCAATTAAATCATCAATCTGGAAATCAAGTAAAGCAATAAATCAACAATGGCACGGCATCACCCTTCGTGCTTTTACTCTCATCCTCACCATGTAATATCATAAATGAAATGGGCACGACATCACCCTTTATGCTTTTACGCTCTTCCTCACATGATATGATAAATGATAGTAAGCAATCAAATGAACGGCATCACCCTTCGTGCTTTAATCCTCACAATCTCTCAATCAATGATATAATATGCATATAAGGCACGGCAACACCCTTTGTGCTTTTCATTCTTCCTCACCATGCAACAACAATAATCCGAAATAGCAATGCAAGATGGGAAGCAATTTCACTTCAATCGTAGTGGCATGATAACCAAACTCAACTTTCAAAAATTCCAATAACTTCAAATTAAACAATAAATATGAAGGCGAACAATTAAAGAAGTAATAATCTAACTAAGCATGAAAAGCATAGTCAATGAAACAACATAGCCCCATGATTACGTATATATACTCATTACCTTATATAATTCACATAGCAAATAGACCAACAAGTCCTAATCCCTCAAGTCAAAGTTAACCACGATACTTATCTCACTCCGCAACCAAGTCAATCAACCAACCATGACCTTGCCTTTTGAACAAACCTCCAAACCGATTAAATCTAATCAATTATCGACCAAAAAATTCAAAATAAGCTTTAGAAACTACTCATGAGCGCAAAAGATTCAATCTTAAATGAATTTGGCAAAAGTCAACCCCAGGCTTGCTTGGTCAAAACTCAAAAGACCAAAACCTAATTACCCATTCACCCTCGAGCCCGGTTATATGAGTTGTTTCGAAATCCAACCTACATATGAGGTCTAAATCTCAATTTTACAAATTCTCTAATTTCTACCCAAATTCTTAATTTCTACCATGAAAATCCTAGATTTGATGTTAAAAACACATGAAAAGTATTGAGTAATTGAAAGGAAATGGATTAAAGTTGCTTACGAATGAATTTGGGAAGAAAAATCTCTTAAAACATCACCTCTAGAGTATTTAGGGTTGAAAAATGGTGTAAAAAGAGCTAGGTACTGATTTTTCCTCTTTTACCCAGCTATGGATGTCACAATTCCGAACTTTTATTCGCAATTGCGACCATCGCAAATGCGAGAAACAGGTCGCAAATGCGAACTGTGCCCCTAGCCTGGTTTAGTCGCAATTGCGATAAAACCATCGGAAATGCAATGTCCCATCCATCCTCAAATGAGATCATTGCGAACCTGCCTAAGCCTAGTGCTCAGTCGCAAATGCGACCAAGCCATCGCAAAAGTAAAGTCTAGGATGTCTTTGCAAATGCAAAGACTACCCTGCCCAGTCCCCCATCGCAATTGCAAGCTCAACTTCGCAAATGTGGAGTTCGTATTTGTGAACAGGTCATCGTAAATACGAGACCTGCATCCCAGCACCAGAACTAAAGCACAACAACAGTCCTCACACTATCCAAACTCATCCGAAACGTGTCCGAAACTCATACGAGTCCCTCGGGTTTCAAACTAAACATGCACACAAGTGTAACAATATCATATAAACTCGTTCACGTGATCAAAACATCAAAATAATATCTAGAACAACTAATCGGACATAAAAACACATGAAATTCAAACTGAAACTCAAAAACCTCTATAATTACAACTAAGCGTCTGAATCCTATCAAACCAACTCCGAATTGCACCAAATTTTGTAGATAAATTTCAAATAACAAAACGCACTTATTCCAAGTCCCAACACCCCGATAACCATAAAGTCAACCTATGGTCAAACATAAAAAATTTCCAAACTTTAAAATTGCTAACTTTCGGCAAATCAACCTAGGGACCTCCGATTTCAGTTCCGGCATACGCCCAAGTCCAAAATCACAATACAAACTTACTGGAATCGTCAAAACACCGATCTCGGGTCGTTTATCCAAAATGTTGATCGTGATCAACTCTATTATAAAAATCACATATAAAAACTTTTTAAAAAGCGACAGGGACCATGCACGCAAACCAAAGAAACATAAAACGAATCTAATAGAGGTCTCGGAATACGAAAATAAGGGCTACTACTAAAATGACCTATCGAGTCGTCTCATTCTCCACCTCTAAAAGAAACGTTTGTCCTCAAACGGTCATAGAAAAGTACTTAGACTGGTAAAAAGGTAGGGGTATCTACTCCGCGTATCGGACTCAGACTCCTATGTAGCTGCCTCGATCAACTGATATCTCCACTGCACTTTCACAGACGGAAAACTCTTAGACCTTAACTTTTGAACCTGCGCTAGAATAGCCACCCTATCATCCTTAAAGGCTAAATTCTCATCAAGCTGAAGTCTAAAATGTGCGAGATGTCCTCAGGGTACTTCTGAAGCATGGAAACATGGAATACCGGATGTACTTATGATAGGCTGGGTGGCAGAGCAAGTCTGTAGGCCACCTCGCTAACTCTCTCAAGGATATTAAAAAGACCAATATACCTAGGTATCAGCTTGCCCTTCTTCTCGAACCTCATCATACCCTTCATGGGTGAAACTCAGAGAAAAACCTTCTCTCTTACCATAAATGCTATATCACGAGCCTTCCGGTTTGTATAACTCTTTTGTCTAGACTGAGCTATACGAAGTTGTTCTTGAATCACCTTAACCTTTTCCATAGCATCACGGACTAAATCAGTGCCCAACAACTTAGCCTCTCCGGGCTCAAACCAGCCAATCAGTGAACGACATCGCCTCTCATACAAAGCCTCATACAGCACCATCTGAATACTCGACACGTAACTGTTGTTGTAGGTGAACTATGCAAGAGGTAAGAACTGGTCCCATGAACCTCCGAAATCCATAACACAAGCACGTAACATGTCCTCCAAGATCTAAATAGTGCGCTCAGGCTGACCGTCCATCTAAAGATGAAACGTTATGCTTAGCTTAAGCCGTGTGCCCAACTCATGCTGTACGGCTCTCCAAAAATGCGATGTGAACTTCGTGCCTCGATCAGAAATGATGGAACTGAGCACATCGTGGAGGCGGATAATCTTCTAAATGTAAATCTGAGCCAACATCTCTGAAGAATAGGAAGTTGCCACTGGAATGAAGTGCGCAGACTTAGTTAACCGGTCCACAATAACCCAGACTGCGTCATATTTCTTCAAGGTCTGTGGCAAGCCTACCACAAAAGTGATGCGCTCCCACTTCCACTCTGGTATCTCCAAACTCTAAGTCAGTCCACCCGGTTTATGATGTTCACACTTCACTTGTTGACAATTCAAACACCGAGATACATAAGCAATGATGTCTTTCTTCATTCTTCGCAACCAATAGTGCTGTTTCAAGTCACGGTACATCTTCTTAACACCTGGGTGAATAGAATAGCGTGAACTGTGTGTCTTCTCAAGGATCAAATCTCTCAACCGTCAACATTTGGAACACAAATTCGGCCTTGAAGTTGATAACAACATCATCTCCAATCACAACTTCCTTGGCACCACCCCGCTGCACCGTATTGTTCAACACCAACAAGTGAAGATCATCAAACTGGCGAGCCTTGATACAATCCAATAATGAAGACTGTGCCACAACACAAGCAAGAACCTACTTGGGCTCCGAAATATCCAATTTCACAAACTGATTGGCCAAAGCCTGAACATCCATGGCTGATGGCCTCTTAGCTACCGGTAAATATGCCAAACTACCTATGCTCCCCTCCTTCCTACTCAATGCATCGGCCACCACATTGGCCTTCCCCGGATGATATAATATGGCGATATCATAGTCTTTTAGCAACTTTAACCATCTCCGCTGCCGTAAATAAAGGTCTTTCTGCTTGAACAAGTACAGGAGACTCCGATGGTCGTTATTGTCATGACCCAACCGGAGGTCGCGACATGGCACCAGACCCTGCTTGTAGAGTGCCGGCGTACCCTTCATACCTGCTATCTTACTTTCTTTGTTATCTGGAAAGCCGATGAGTACCCGTACACCTAACAACAATAATCATAATTAACTTGGACCTTCCGATAACAAAACATTTCATATACATATATCCACAGAAACACTATATCACGACGTAAACATACATATATAATATACCACGGCCGACACGGCCATCATGCAAAAGCTATACAACAGAATACATACGCTCGCCGACAAGGCAATTCAGCTGTACATAAGTCATCCCATTGCCTAAACATATCCCAACACTTGTCTGTACACGTACATAAACCGACACTTGTCTATGAGCCTCTACTGGAACATACATCATGCAACCTACGTCGGAACAGGGCCCCGACATTTGCAAAATGCCTATAAAAAATGCATACCAAGGCTATAGCAAGTCCGAAGGATGAATCTTGCCAATATCTGCTGAACTGGATAGCATACTGCAGTGGGGGAGCTCCGTCTATCAGTCTATCAGGACCTGCAGCACGACATGCAGCATCCACAAATAAGTGACGTCAGTACGGATAAGGTACTGAGTATGTAAGACGGGAAAACATAGTATAAGAGCAATAATATAAGTCAGGATAAGAAACATATAACCTGTACCATTTGAACGCCTCTGAGGGCGGCTAACCATGACATGCTCGACGTGCTTATGCATATACATATAACCTTTCTAACATCATCATATACAAATACATTATCATTATCATCATCTTATATATAACCTTTGCGGCCTTATCATTATCTTATACATTCACATACGCCTCTGTGGGCTTTACCGTTATCATATACATACGCCTCTAGGGGCTCGTCATTATCTTTATCATACCCAACTGATCAGTGGTTGCACAATAAGTGCCATACCTGGCCGACAATAGCACGGCTCGGTCGAATGAATTAGATACACATATATAATGCATGCTCAACTTATGAACATACGTTCTAAGCCTTTTGGAGTCACATACGACTGCTATCCTTTGTACATGTAATTAAGACTAACTCTATATCATGAACCTTATAAGACTCAGGAAATACTAACAACATTGATATCATAAGAACAAGAGCAATCATTCCATAAGAGGGAAATAGTATAAGCAACCCTAGCTTCTAAGAATAGAGTACTCTTTTTGGGGCTCGTTCATTGCATGGTATTCAATAGGAGTCGTGCAAAAGAGAGAACGGTATAGTCTTACACACCTGGTATATACTGCATCAGTTCTTCAAGCTACGCAATTGTTACAATTCCTTAGTCTACAAATAAAGAACAATTCAACCGTTACTCTCTAAGCGTCATAACTATCATTAGTCACCATCCCCTAAATTCGTATGGTGCTTTTACACGTCCTTCTTCTTCTAAAACTTGACAAACATAGCAATAACACATGCAGCTCAATAACAACCCAAATTAATCATAACCCAGCCCATTATCACTCGTTAACTTGAACTCATGGCTTCCAATCACCATCCCATGAGTCCTTACGTGCATAAGGCAACATACCATGAATTCCCAAGAGAAGATTTCATGAAAAGGGAGTAATAACTTACCTTGCATGTGGATTATCTAGCCTTCTTCCTTGATTCTTCAATTCCTAGGTCTCACTCCCACTTAGGACTTGAAAGAAGGAGAAATCAGTTAGTGCTTCTCCTTAGTTTCTTCAATCTCTAGCTTTTACTCTCAATTTAGAACTTAGAAGAGAGAAATTTGATTAGGGTTCATGGGGTTCTTTGAGAAAAGGGGTTGTGGGACTTAGCTTCTGTTGGGGAGGTCTGAAAATAGCTCCGTTGACCAACCTCGGAGCCCTTTTACACTAGCCCTTTAATTTGGCAAATAAAAATACAAGTGTCTGACGCTTGTCAAATATGCTATCGCATTTCCGCCGCAAAAAACGACATGCGGTTCGCATTCTGGTCGCAAATCTCAGCCCAGAAATCTGTCACACTATGCGATGCAGGAGGGTCAGATTTGTGATTCGCATTTTCAACAATGCGACCGCATTCTGGTCGCATTCCTGACGCTGATTTCAGCCCAAAACTCTGTTTCATTATGCGATGGAGGATTTCATTTTGCGGTCCACATTTGCATTATGCGGTCGCATACTGGCCACATTTCTGACACAGATCTCTGCCTAGAAATCTGTCTCAGTTTGCAATTTCAGTGTTGGATATGCGGCCCGCATGTGAGTTTTGCGGTAGCATATCCAACTTTGCAGCACCTTTTGCTATTTTCTTGACTTTTGAACTATTTTCCGGGTTCTTAGGCTCTTACATGTAGACTATCTTACGGCATATTCTGACGTACAAAATTACGGGCTATAATAGTTATAGACCTCACAATGAACGACGTACAGATAGTGCCTCCAAATCTTCAGCACGTGGACAATGGATGCCAACTCTAAGTCATGAACAAGGTCATTCTTCTCATAAACCTTCAACTACCGAGAAACATAGGAAATCACCTTACCATCTTGCATCAATACCGGCCAAGCCAAATACGCAATGCATTACAATACATGGTGTAAGATCCCGAAACAGTACGCAACACTAACACTAGGGCTGTAGTCAATACTGTCTTGAGCTTCTGAAGCTCAACTCACACTCGTCGGACCATCTGAAAAGCGCACCCTTCTGGGTCAACTTGGTCAATGGGGCTGAGATAGATGAGAATCCCTCCATGAACTAGTGATAATAATCCGCCAAACCCAAGAAGCTCCGAATCTCTGTAGCTGAAGTAGGTCTAGGCCAGTTCTAAACTACCTCAATCTTCTTAGGATCTACTTTAATGCCATCGGAAGATATAACATAGCCCAAAAAGGCAACTGAGTCCAACCAGAACTCACACTTTGAAAGCTTGGCATATAACTGACTATCCTTTAGAGTATGAAGTACGATCCAATGATGCTGCTCATGCTCTTCTCAACTGTAGGAGTAAACCAAAATATCATCAATGAAGACAATCACAAAAGACTCCAGATAGGGCTTGAACATCCGATTCATCAAATCCATAAATGTAGCTAGGGCATTAGTCAAACCAAATAATACCACTAAGAACTCATTGTGACCATACCGAGTCCGAAAATGTATCTTAGGGACATATGATGCCCTAATCTTCAACTGATGGTAGCCAAATCTCAAATCAATCTTCGAAAACACCTTGGCACCCAGAAGTTGATCAAATAAGTCATAAATCCTCGGCAAAGGATACTTGTTATTAATAGTAACTTTGTTCAACTGTCGATAGTTTATATATATCCTCATTGTTCCATCCTTCTTCTTCACAAACAACACCTGTGCACCCCAAGGCGAGACACTAGGTATAATGAATTACTTGTCAAGTGAATCCTTCAACTGCTCCTGCAAATTCCTTCAACTCAATTGGGGCCATACGGTATAGTAGAAGGGAAATGGGCTGAGTGCCCGAAGCCAAGTCAATATAGAAGTCGATATCTTTGTCGGGTGGCATGCCCGGCAAATATGTAGGAAACACCTCTGGGAACTCGCGCACATTTGGTACTAAATCCGTGGAAGGAACATCTACACTAGGATAACGGATATAGGCCAAATATGCTAGACGCCCCTTCTCGATCATACGCCGAGACTTCACATAAGAAATAACCCTGCTAGTAGAATGGCCAGGAGTTCCCTCCACTCTAATCGGGGCAACCCCGGCATGGCTAAGGTCACCATCTTGGCGTGACAGTCCAAAATAGCGTGATAACGTTACAACCAATCCATGCCCAAAATTGTCCACCATATCAAGAAGTAGAAGGTCTACCCTAGTCTCAAAGCTCCCGATAGAAACCACATACGAGCGATAAACATGATCTACCATAATAGAATCTCTCATAAGCGTGGACACATAAACAGGCACACTCAAAGAATCACGAGGGATAACCAGATATGAAGCAAAATCAGATGACATGTATAAATAAGTAGAGCTCGGATCAAATAAAACTGGAGCATCTCTACGACAAATCGGAACAATACATGTGATGACGGCATCTGATAACTCTACCTCAGGTCTAGCTGGAAATGCATACAAATGAGGCTAGGCCCCACCACTCTGACCTCTGCCTCTTGGATGGGCTCTAGTTAGATGGCCTCTACCTCGAATGGCCTGACCTCCATCTCTAGCAGCCTAACCACCGCCTCTAGCTGGATGAGCATGTGGTGGAGAAATAAGTGCCGGGACCATGGCACGAGAACTCCGCTGTGGCATGCTGCCCTGTGACCTTGGGCAAAACCTTGCGATGTGCCTCGGTTCTCCACAAGTATAACAAGTCCTCGGCTACTATGACTGCTGACCCTGGAACAGACCCTGTCGACCCGAATAACCACCCTGATAACTCTGGATCGGAGGTGTATTAATAGGAGCTGAAGGTGCACTGTAGGCTAGCTGTTCAGGACGATACCAATAAGAACCACGACTTCCTGAAGCACCATGGGATGCTTGAAGTGCTGACTGAATCTTTCTGGGAGGATGGCCTCTACCAAATGAACCCCTGCCTCCAGACGAGGCACCACTGAAATTACCAAAATGACGAGGCCTCTTCTC
This sequence comes from Nicotiana obtusifolia, assembly GCA_002018475.1. Taxonomy (NCBI): domain Eukaryota; kingdom Viridiplantae; phylum Streptophyta; class Magnoliopsida; order Solanales; family Solanaceae; genus Nicotiana; species Nicotiana obtusifolia. The sequence goes on along the minus strand of MCJB01015441.1, from coordinate 162,578 downwards.
AGATACCACCTTTCTACCCTGTCCATGAATCATCTCGATCGGTCTAGCAAACTCTACTGCCCGCTGGAAAGAAATATCATCCCCAGTTTCCTTGTCCATCTGTAGCCTGATACCAAAAGTTAGACCATCAATGAATCTCCTCACTCTCTCCCTCTTAGTAGGAAGCAAGACAACTACATGAGGAGCTAAATTCATGAATCTGATCTCATACTAGGTAATAGTCATGCTACCATGCTGAAGGTGCTCAAACTGCTTGCAGTACCCTACTCAATTTGATCTCATAATAAACTTCTTCAAAAATAGCTATGAAAATTGATCCCAAGTGAGAGGCGGTGAACCTGTTGATTTGCTCCGCTTGCCACACCTCTTGGCAGAACCGGTCATCTGAAACACTACAAAGTCGACTCCATCGGACTCCAGAATACCCATGTTGCGCTAAACCTCGTGGCGACGGTCAATAAAATCATGTGGGTCCTCAGAAGGTGTGCCACCAAAGCGAATATGAAATAACTTTGTGAACTTGTCCAATCTCATCAATCCCTCAGAAGACATCGCAGGCCTCTCTCCGGTTTGTGTAGCAACATTAGGCTGAGCCACCCCAGCTGGCAGAATCCCCGGAGTCTGATATCCGTGAGCCATCTACCCTAGTTTGTTAGTAATAGGGGTCTGTGCTCCTTCCTCCAGCCTGAGAGACAGCTAGTGCCACCGAAAATGCACCGGTTTTGGCCACGCTCTCCATAAGGCCCACCAAGCGGACTAGAGCATCCTGAAGTACCGGGGTAGCAATGAACCCCTCTGGGACCTGAGCTGGTCCAACTGACACGGTTTGAAGAGGAACCTTCTCCTCCTGCTTGATTTGAGGCTCCGGAATAGGTGCTGCTGCACGTGTTCTAGGCTGAGCTCTGCCTCTGCCTCTGGCTCGACCTCGGCCCCGGCCTCTACCCCTGGTAGTGGCAGCAACCTAGGGCTCCGGGTCCTGATCCGCCATGAATGCTGTGCGTGTCCGCACCATCTGCGAGGGAACAAGAATGGATGATTCAAACTTCAGTGATAGAATAAAATCGCACGATGGGAAAGAAAGAAGTAAAATTTTGCTAAAGCTCTATAGCCTCTTGAAGATAAGTACAGATGTCTCTGTACCGTTCCTCTAAACTCTACTTAGCTTGCTCATGACTCGTGAAACCTAAGCAATATACTGCTCTGATACCAAATTGTCACGACCCGAATTCCCAACCTCCGGGCCATGATGGCGCCTAAAGTTTACTTACTAGGCAACCCAACATTAGATAACCAATTTAACATTTTTACAATTTGAAATAGAGTAATAACAATTATTAACGATACTAAAGATGTATTACATGAAATAAAGCCATAACACAATACGACTGATTCTAGTCCCAGAAATCCGGTGTCACCAGTACATGAGCAACTAGGAGTCTACAACTATGGTTTGAACGAAATGCAACTGTTCAAAATGAGATTAACAGTAAAGGTAGAAATAGATGGGGACTTTAGGGACTGTGAGCGCCATCAGTTCTACCTCAAGTCTCTGCTGTATATGTGATCTGAGCAAAGCAGACATCGCTGGGACCAACACCAGTATCTGCACAAGAAGTGCAGAAGTGTAGCATGAGTACAACCGACTCAATGTACTCTGTAAGTGTTGAGCCTAACCCCGACTAGATAGTGACGAGGCTATGATAAGATACCTATGTAAATCCTGTACAGGTTTATACATAAAGCAACAAAATAACAAGTAGGGCAATTAAAATATTAACTGGTAGGTGGCATATAAAAAGGGTGGTACGATAAGAACGACAAGTACAAAAGAATACCCTTTTTTCGAAAACAATAACAATGCAACCAATTAAATCCTCAATCCGGAAATCAAGTAAAGCAATGAAATCAATAATGGCACGACATCGCTCTTCGTGCTTTAACTCTCTTCCTCACCATGTAATATCATAAATGAAATGGCACGACATCACCCTCCGCGCTTAATCTTCACAATCTCTTAATCAATGATAATAATATGCATATAAGGCATGACAATACCCTTCGTACTTTTCACTCTTCCTCGTTATGCAACAACAAGAATCCTAAATAACAATGCAAAGTGGGAAGCATTTTTACTTCAATCATAGTGGCATGATAACTAAACTCAACTTTCCAAAATCCCAACAACTTCAAATTAAATAATAAATATGAAGACAAACAATTAAAGAAGTAATAATCTAACTAGGCATGAAAATCATAGTCAATGAAACAACATAGCATAACAAAATAATTTTCACCCGCATGCTTTAACCCCATGACAATGCCTATATACTCGTTACCTTATGTATACACCATCCCCACACATAATTCACGTAGAAAATAGACCAACAAGTCATACTCCCTCAAATCAAAGCTAACCACAACACTTACCTCACTCCCAACCAAATCACTCAACCAACCACGACCTTGCCTTTTGAAAAAACCTCCAAACTGAAAAAATCTAACAAATTATCGATCAAACAATTCAAAATAAGATTTAGAAACTACTTACGAGTGAAAAAAATTCAATCTTTAATGAATATGAAAAAGTCAACTAAAAGTCAACCCCGGATCCACTTGTTTCAAAATTCGACCTCAATTTGAGGTTTAAATCTCAATTTTACAAAATTCCTAATTTCTACCCAAATCCCTAATTTCTATCATGAAAATCCTAGATTTGATGTTGAAAACACATGAAATGTATTAGGTAATTGAATGAAAAAATGGATTAAAGTTGCTTACCAATGAATTTGGGAAGAAAAATCTCTTGAAAAATCACCTCTAGATGTTTAGGATTGAGAAATGGTGTAAAATGAGCTAAGTCCCGAATTTTCCATCTTTAACTAGCTGCGGATGTCGTAATTGCGAACAAGCCATCGCAAATGCGAGAAACATGTTGCAAATGTGACCTGTGCCCCTAGCCTACTTTAGTCGCAATTGCGACAAAACCATCACAAATGTGATGTCCCATGTATCTGCAAATGCGATCAAAGGTTCGCAATTGCGAACCTGCCTAAGCCCAATATTCAGTTGCAAATGTGACCAAGCCATCACAAAAGCGAAATCTGGGATGTCCGCAATTGCGAACATTTCTTTGCATATGCGAAGACTATCTTGCCCAGTCCCCAATCGCAATTGTGAGCTCAACTTTGCAAAAGCGGAGTTCGCATTTGCGAATACGTCATTGCAAATGCGAGACCTGCAGTCCAACGCCAGAAATGAAGCACACTAGCAGTCCTCACACTATCCAAACTCATCTGAAACGTGTCCGAAACGCACTCGAACCCCTCCGGCTCCAAACCAAACATGCATACAAGTGTAATAACATCATATAAACTCGCTCGCGCGATCAAAATACTAAAATAATATCTAGAACAACGAATTAGACATAAAAAAGGCATGAAATTCAAAGTGAAACTCAAGAACCTCTAGAATTACAACTAAGCTTCCGAATCCTATCAAACCAACTCCGAATTGTATCGAATTTTGCAGACAAGTCAACATACAGTCAAACCTAGGAAATTTTCAAACTTTCAAATTGCTAACTTTCGGCAAAACGAGTCAAATCAACCTAAGGACCTCCGATTTTAATTTTAGGCATATGGCCTAGTCCAAAATCAAAATACGAACCTACCGGAATCGTCTAAACACCGATCCGGGTTACTTTACCCAAAATGTTTACCGTGGTCAACTCTCGCCGTATTTTTTCATCTTTATCAAAATTTCATATAAAAGCTTTTCAAAAAGCGATACTGGCCACGCACGCAAACCAGGAAACATCAAATGAAGCTAATAGAGTTTTCGGAACACAAAAATAAGGGCTAGTACTCAAAACGACCTATCGGGTCGTCACACATTCATATTAAAGTAGCTTACATGAGGTGATATTTAAATTATATATTCATATTCAAAATGAATTATCTATTGTGCGTATAATCTTATTTTGTTTCTCCTTTGGTGCTCGCTGAGTACCATTATTCTGGCAACTGGTTACAAAAGATCTTGACGAGATGCTAGAGTACAACTATATATAGCAGATAAATTCATCAACGGGTTCTTAGTTCTCCACGTGGCCACAAAATCATGAAAAAGAATAATGTGAACTTTGAAAAACTCTTAGTCACATATCTTTATTTTTCATGATTTATTTTGATTCATTTGGTTTTTCCTTAATCAAATAAAGAAGCTGCTCGACCAAGGATAGCAACTTTTCTCTAATTAGGAAAGAGTGGATTTGGAAGTTGCAGTCTGTTTCATATTGTTATTTGTTGAAAATAGGAAAATTAGGATTAAATAGAAGTCCACATAGTTATTTGATTGAGTCAAAGTAGGATTAAGAATAGACTATACCAACAAATAGACGTAGATTAAGAAATAATTGGACGTCACTATATAGTTCATTTTTATCTTAAAACAACAAACTAAATGATCAGACTATATATGTGAATGGTGGCTTGGGGCAGTGGCTAATCCAGAATTTCCAGCATGGGAAGTCAAAATATAAAGAAGTAAACCCATTAAGAAACCAATTGGTGTTAATATGTAGTTAGTATATATATACATACAAAACTAACTACACAATGTAATTTTTCGCGAAGAGTGTCGGTAATTGATACCCTTGAGTACATGGTTTGGGAACCCAAGAGTGTGACCTTGTAATTAATGAAATAAGTTGAGAATCATAAGGTCTCAAGTTCAAATTTCAGCAGAAACAAAAACAATAAATAATTTCTTCTAATTTGTCTAAGTTTTGATAAAATGGACTATCTGAAATTAGTCGAGCTCAAAACACCATGATTATAAAATATAAAAAAAGAAAAGAAAAGAAAGGTGGCTTGGGCACTATTCTAGACATGAGGCTCCACTCCAAAAAAGCTACGAAAATGGGGTTGGAAGGTTCTGACTGGCAGTTTCTATTGCATTATAGACTGAGATGATTAGTTGATTTCAGATTATGCAAAAAGGTCATTCTTGCTACCCGAAAGGTGGAGTTGATTACACAAATATGATCGAACTTACAATTTAATTGCAGGGAAATCATTAACTAATTTTTGTAGTCCTAAAATCACTTAACTATCACTGCATAATCCAAGAAATCAATTTGTCCGGAACTATAAAATAATTTCCTTCTATTAAAGATCATTTTGGACTAAAAAAGGGCTCCCTTCAAAACTGTGCACAATACACTTAAAATTTTACAAAATTGTAGGTAAAATTTAGTGACTTTGCTGTCATAGTAGGTAAAATTTAATGAATTTACTGTTATAGTAGTAAAGTTCGGTTACTTTTATTTAACAAATAATATTTTGTGACGTTACTTTTTCGTATATTTATTTTTATATATTTTGACACCCCTTAATAAAAATACAAGCTCCGTCACTACTATCAATAATGTCTGCACCAAACATCCAATCCCCCATTCTCTTACCAAAAGGAGATGTTACCATCTTATGCCCTTCAAATTAAATTCATGCGATATCGATTTTGCCATTTTATGTTGACGTCGTCTCCTTTAAACATTTGAAGATACATCTCTAGTTTTTCTTGGCTGGATGACTATGCTAAAGTTCTTATTCAATATGTTTTATTTACAAAAAAGCTCTATTGTAGTTACCATAAGTTAAGCTGTTCGTTCTTCCTCATGATGTGTAACAATCCCGAAAGAGTCAAATAGGAAATATAAATGGATGCTTTGACTCTTGGCAAGCTGTGAATTTTAAAATTTTCAAAGTGAAAAACAAAGAAAGTAAACGAGGAAATATATTCCATAATAAGTGTAGTAAAAGAGCAATTACCATTCGGGCTTTGTCTTCATATTCCAGGTCATTGCTCGATGATCTTGGAGGACTTCATGTGCAACACATCTTCAGAGAAGTTAATAATGTGGTTGATATTTTGTCTGAATATGATTGCGCTAATAATAATACTTCTGTCCTACTACGTCTTTCTTTGGGCGGAATACATACGGAGACACATGAAGTCGGCACTATTTTTCATTTATACTTTTAAACTATCTGTTTCCATGTGATCATATTTCGTAGGCATATAATGTACTAATTACACAGTTTTTGTTCGGACTTATAAATTCACCTAGCGCGTGCCTGCAATCTCTGTGTACGTGAAATAAATAGCTATAAAAATCGTGCCACATCATTTGATTGTCCACTTCATCTATATAGTCTTATTTCCAATCAAACACACAAATAAATAAAAAGACCTAAACAAAATTACCTCCATTCCTTTTCCATCGATGGAATCGAAGAACACCATTACTTAACAAGATTCTTCTTCTTTCCGTCTATGGTGCTGGTGTCTACTATCTTGTACTGATGTCTTACGGTGGTTTCAACGGTTAAAGTTCAATTCTCCTTTATTTATTTTCTATTGCTGCAGTTAGGCGTCTTTTATTTATGTTTTTGATAAAGCTAGGGGTTTTTTGGGGTTTTTCTTTGTGCTGGTCCTTTGGCGTTTTATCTAAGTAAATATTATGAATGATTATATTTTAAGTCGTTTTCACCATGAGGTACATTTATCGAAGAACATGTCCCAATATACAAAGGGGAATTAGATGTCTTTTCTGTTGCTATTAATAAAGAACATTTCAGTCTTGTGGAGTTGTCCGCTTATGCTAAAGACCTTGGGTAGACAGTTGTCGAAGGTTTTTTTGTCAAAAGGAAAAAATGTTGAATTTATCCAAGTCGTATCTGATTTTCAATTATTGGAATTTGTAAAAGATTTGTAACATGGTGATATTTTATGTTTATTTGAGTAATGTGGTGAGTCAGCCTGAAGTACTCGAAAACTCAGTTGGTCTTTTATTGTAATAATCTAATCGGTCGTTTTGAGCATTTGCACTTCTCTCGGTGGTTTGAGGGTATGAGTAGCTCCGTATGATATAGTATGACTTGTGTGTATCGACGATTTCGGTTTTCGGGTGATTCAAAATTAGTTTGGAAGAATGAATTTCATGTTTGAAGCTTTAAGTTGGAAGAGTTGACCAAGTTTGACCTTTGTGTATTTGACCCCGAAACTGAGTTTTCATGGTTCTGTTAGGTCCGAATAGTTGTTTTAGACTTGGGCATATATCCAGATTTACATTTGGGTATTTCTAGAAGGTTTCGGCACTATTCGACGAAAGTTGAAAATTTAAAGGTTTGGAATGTTCATAAGTTTGACCGGAGTTGACTTTGATTATATCCAGTACGGATTATGGTTCCGAGAATTGGAATAGCTTCGTTATGTCATTTGGCACTTGTGTGCAAAATTTGGTGTCATTTGGAATTGGTTTGATGTGGTTCAGACGCTTGGTTGCAATTCTAGAAGTTTTTGAAGTTCATTGTGATTTTCATGCGTTTTGGTGCCCGATTCGTAGTTTTAGGTGTTTTGATCACGCGAGTGAGTTTATATAATATTTCTAGACTTGTGTGGATGTTCGGTTTGGAGCCCGGAGTGCTTGAGTGAGTTTCAAATTATTTTGTTAAGAATTTTGTGTGCTGGTGCTGGTGCTGCTGCCATTGCAATTGCGATGAGCAAGCCGCAAATGCGACCATTGCATTGGCGAGTACTTTCTCGATTCTGCGAACTAGGGGATGACTGGGCATTTATCGCAAATGCAATGCTGGAGTCGCATTTACGACTCTGGGCTGTCCGCTTTTGCGATGACAATGTTCTCTTTGGCGACTGCTGTTGCTTTGCATTTGCGAAGACTTTGATCGCAAATGCAATCTTCGTATGGTTTGTCAGGTGTCGCTTTTACGATGCTTTTTCCGCATTTGCAAATCGCATGTCGTAAATGCGACATCTGCAGCTGGTTTATAGCTGAGCACTTCGGGACTAGCTTTACTTTAACATACTTTGAACCCTAAACTCGGTGGGAGGCGATTTTATGAAGATATTTTCATACCAAACTATTAGGTAAGTGATTTTAATCGATTTTCAATTATATTTCATGATTATATATCAGATTTAACATCAAATTCATGAGAATCTAAGAGAAACTTTGGGGATTTTTTTGTCAAAGTTTTGAAAAATGAAGATTTGAGTTTTGAGAGTCGATTTGGACTCGGATTTGAAAACAAAACACATATATGAACTCGTGGGGTTATGGGTAGTCAAGACCTACCATTGAACTCGGGTTTTGACAGGGTGGGCCTGGGGTTGACTTTTGGAAATTGTATAAAAACCATAGCTTTATTAATTGAAATTATTTTCTCTTGCATCGTTTGATGTTATAAAGTCGTTTTTGGCTAGATTTGAGTCGAGCGGAGGTAAATTTGTAAAGGAAAAGCTATTTTGAATATTGATTTGGCCAAATTGAGGTAAGTATCTTATCTAAACTTGGTTGAGACATTAGTTGTCTGAATTATTTGTGATAGTTACGTGGTATGGGTTCGCACATGTGTGGGGTTTGAGCCCTTTGTTAAGACCGGGGGTATTTATCCATGCACGGGTTGTGCTTAGGCTATGATAAGCCTAGAATTGACTGTTAAGCTTTAAGCTATGATATTTCTCATACTTGTAACATTATGTGAACTATTTGAGCCATGTTTGAGGCTACATAGAGTTTTAATCCATGAATGAACTTGGATAATGCTATTCTGTGACGAAATTGTCAATTTGAGCTATGATAACACACTTTGCACATGTCTACACTTTAGCATGTCATTTATACCAGTCTGAGATTTGTTATTCATTCATCACGTACATGTAATCTTGTTTATTTGCTCTTGTGTGATATGATTGGACTAGATGCTCGTGCCCAGGCCGGGCAGATTGTGTTGTTATGCCTGTGACCACGCCGGGTAGATTTTGTTGTTATGCCTGTGACCATATTGGGCGGATTATGTTGTTATTCCTGTGATCACACCGGGCGGATTGTGTTGATATGCCTGTGACCACGCAGGGCGGTTGTGTTATTATGCCTGTGACCACGCTGAGCAGATTGTGTTGTTATGCCCGTGACCACTCGGGGCAGATTTTTTTGTTATGCTTGTGATCACGTCGGGCGGATTATGATGTTGAGCCTGTGACCACGACGGGCTGGTAGCATGTTGAATTGGCCATGCTTGCATGTGGATAAGGATCCATCCCCCTAGGGTCACCCTCTCATGTTTCTCTCTTGATGGTGTACACGCAGATTGTGAGAAACCGACGGGTTTCTGGGGTATGTGAGGTTTGGGAGAGCTGGTTGCTATTATTAGATCGGGTTGCACGCCACAACAGGCCTTATTGGCTTATGGTTATTGGATCGGGTTGTGCGCCGCAATAGACTAATATTTGATTATTGCATTTCATCTTTATTTGTAATTTCCTTGACTGTTTACCTGATTTACTTGCATATCTTCCTTATATGTTGGATTGTTGCTTGAGTAAAACACTTTAAAACAAAGAATTTTGAGCATCAAAGAGGTTATACCTGAGATTTTCCTAATTTGATCAGACAGATGTTCTATACTTGTTGAAATTATGAACTTTACAGGCATTGGTGAGTATCATTTATAGTTCTTGCTTCTTGTACCTCGCCGAGGTTAGTTAGGATACTTACTGAGTACATCGGGTCGACTATACTCATACTACACTTCTGCACCTTGCGTGCAGATCTTGGTGTTGATGCTGCTGTGTATGGCGAGGGCTGGCATTGAAGATGTACCTGCGTTCCAGTAATGGCTATCACTTGTCCTTGGTAGCTTTAGATTCCAATTCTGTTCATGTACAATCCAAACAGATGTTGTAATTATTTCAGTTTAGTTTTTTTAAAATCTAAGTCTTAGTGGCTCATGACTTATACTAACAGTCCTTGGGGAATTGTATAAAAATTCAGTTATTTTATTTTTGACTCTTATCATTATCACTATATTGTGTTTTACTTTTATTTGGCTTACCTAGTGGGTTGAGTTAGGTGTCATCACGACAAGTTAGATTTTATGCTGTGACAAGTTGGTATTAAAGCTCCAGGTTCATAGGTTCTATGAGTCATGAGCAAGTGTCTAGTAGATTCTTGCAGATCGGTATGATTACGTTTATACCAATCTTTGGGAGGCTACAGGGCATTTAGGATAAACTTTTCATCTTTCTTTCCTTATCGTGCGATATTGATTCAGCTTGGAGTATATCTCTTAAATTCCTTCTACTCACTCGTATGCATATGTGAGTGTTCGGTATTAGTTATTCATCGACGGCTTGAAATTCCATGGATGAGGTACAAGATGTGTTTTTCTGTGTTCTGGTGATGGGCCAGTCTAGAGGACTTGAGGCCAGGTTTGGATCACAGCTTAGGCTTGGTAGTTTCAATTATGTGAGGACTTGCTTTTGGACCAATATGTCCGGTAGTGTCCCTATGAGTGGAATTTATGGCTCGGTGAGTGGTTGGATGGCTAGGTGATGAGTATGACGTGATTGCGGTATGCGTTCAGATGGTTTGGATGTGGCGAGAAGAATTTGCTTGGGATGTGGAAAGGACTATTGAATGCTTGATTTCTGTGGAGGTGTTATACAGTCTCGAGTTATGATCATGTTGAGGGAACTTTCATGTTGTATATTTGTGGAACGAAGTAGATTTGCATGTCTTGTGGATGAGTTCAAACTCAGGAAGATTAAATGATTGCGTAGAAATTATGGCCCTGAAAGGGTATAAGGAGATGTCAATTTGAGGCTAAGCAGGTGGGTTATCATCTGCAAGGTAATCTTCGGATGATCCTTATGATGTTGTATGGAGAGTTTCTTTCTACTAGTGGGTTATATGTATTTCGTTTTGAGTTTGGATCGGTGGTGAAAAGACCTGACTGTCATGAGGACGAATGCGAGCTTAGCAGATGATTTGAGGCATTTGATGGGTTGTGTTGCAGGAGCTTGTGAAGTATTAGTTGAATCTCATTGCGGGATTATGCCATTAATAGAGCATGGGTATTGTAAGTTATGAAATGTTTTATTCTATGGCTTTGAGCTAAGTGGAGGAGTCCACCATAGGTGATTTTATTGCATAGTTATGTGTTGTATTGGTTTCGGTCTGAGGCATACTTGAGGATCGTTTATGACTCGCAGAGGTTGGTTTTAAGGATGACTTGAGTAAGGAATTTCTGGATGCATGATATATTAGACCTCATGAATATATGGGAGTCTTGGAAATGGTCTAGGGTTGCTATTTGTGATGGATGCAATGTACCAAGGGAAAAAAAGATTCATTCGGTTGCTTAGAGATGTGGATTACTTCTTTGGGTGTTATTGTGCTAATGAGGCACAAGTATGTCGGCTCGTTCGGGCGCAATTTGAGAAGAGTGGATGACGCTCGAGAAGGTTCTAATGGATTCAAGGTTTATATATGGCAATTGAGAATTTTCCGGAATTGTATATGGCTAAGATGTGGGATTTGCATTGGATGGTGTCGGGACTCGCGGTATTTCTGTACTATTATAGATTCTATATTTTAGTATCATAGAGATTAAGGAAACGACTTTTGATTCACATAAAGTCTCTTCAGAGTGAGTATTTCCAGTGTGGTATTCTGGCTGTTTAAATAGGAATACAGCGGCTTATGGGCCTTAGAGCGATGTGGTTTTATGCTAGGATCTCTCGTGGTGAGCGTTGAGTTAAGGGTTGAAGTGTGCTAGCAAGGCGAAGTGTTGACTTGAAGGAAATTCAGAAGAAACTCGAAGGAAATAGGCCAGCTTGGTAGTAGGTTGGATTAGTATGGTAATGGTATGCTCGATTCTTTTGGTTCTTACGATGTGATGAGGCTTCACAGGTCTTTTGTGGTAATACTCTTGGGTTTGGCAACTTGAGTAACTTGGTTGAGTTAGAGGGATTCAGTTCTAATAGTCTGGTTATGTGCATATAGATTTCGTAGAGTTCTCTATGATTTCTACCACGAGTTGAGATGGATATTTTCTACCGGCATGAGGAGTATGTTGCGTAATGTGATTTTTCTTAGATGGGACAAAGTGGAAGGTTTCTAACTAATTGAGTATGTATGCTGCTTGTGACTCAGAGTTAGATAATGAGGTTCTCGTGTTTTCGTATGATGGCCGGATAGAGGTGGTACGTGGTGTGAGATTGGGATTTGCATGTGCAAGTCTACGATTCAGTTTTAAAAGGAAGGTCATGAGTTTATGCAGCACAAAATTTCAGATGGTGAGAAAAATGAGGGCACTATTTGATATTACCTGAGAATAGTGTACATTCAGAAGGCGCATTGAGTTTTGATTTACAGATGCTTCGTTGGTATTACGGTACTCGCCTGGTTGATCGATTGCTGATATTCAGATTTTGCTATGTGGCATGAAAGATTTATAAAAGTATTCCTCGTGGGATGATCATGTACGAGAGATGTGTTAGACATTCGAGTGGTGGAGTTGGTATCAGCTATGGTGATTCATGTGTTCTATGGATTTGGAGATTGGGAGTTCTCAGAAGCAGATTATTTCGTGGTTGTGGACTGTGAAGATGTAGCCAAAGTTAGCCAGCTAGTATTATGTGTTATGGGTAGGTCATTGTGGACATTCGAAGGGTTATTTATCTATTTATGGATGACTGGGGTTAATTTGGGGGCTCATTGGTAGGCCATGAGGCTATGTATTCTACACCAGGTCGGATTGTTTGACTCTGTACTGCTATTGTTGAGGGATGTGACATTCGGTTAGAATTAATCTTATTCTTATATGATATGTTCTATGTGTTGCTCTTTTATGCTACAATGTGTTAGGATCTGTTGGTTACTTGCACATTAGACGTGTTTCTGTTTGGGCTGAGCGCTGAAATTCAAGCGAGATGGTTATTGGGGTGTTGAATGGTTGATTGCGCCTTGGTTATGGTCTTTCCTGTTTGTGGTATATGGTGCTATCCGTTTCTCTGTGATTGTAGCCCTGCACTTCGTGTACTTGACGTCAAATTGCATATGGTTGTAATTTTTTTGAGAACTGTGGCTTGAGGTATTTCATATGGTTCGGTGTTTGGATAGGGTCATGCGTTGCAGCAAAGTTATGATTGGTTATGATCTTTTGTGTTAGATCCGTGTGTCTTGGTTCTACTATGTGTGATAGGTTTGTAGCATTGTTCTTGTGGTGGTATCTGTTGAACCTGCAGGACAGTTCTATCAATTGAGTCATTTTCCATGTTTGAATACATTTGAATTGTTGCTTATTGGTGTACGGATTACACAGTTTGTGGCCCTAGATAGTATTGATGTGGCATGTCACTAGAGTAGCTTGTATTTGATGAGATGAAGTCTTTGGCCCTGAAATGATTGCTATCAAATTTGATTACGATGTGTTTAGAAGAGTAGTATCGGAAGTCAGCTTAGAATTTAGGCTATGGTTCTGGTTGGGATAGAGAGCTCCATGACTTGTTAATCTGATGAGTTTATGAGTTTCTGCGTGTTTTTATTCATCGTTGGTAGTGTATGAAGGTTTAGAACAAGGTTTTTATTTGATATGAGATTCATTACCGGTACCGGGTTTATTTTGAAGCAGCTACGGTGATTGGAAATTTTTGCTACGAGTATGTGAGTTATGTGGTATATCATGTGATTTCATCTTGGGTTATGGATATGGCTTGATACAGCTTGTTTAGACTTATACAGGGTGTATATGCAAGTTTTTAGGTCTGGTAATGGATTCCAAATGTTGGAAATTAGGTTCTAAAGTTTACGGACTAAGGTTAAAGTAATGACCTTCAGTTATATTGTGTCGTCAGGCGTACATAGATTGGGATTATGTGGGATCACCCTCGGATATGTGCAAGGTGAGTTACACGGTGATTTGATGGCTTTGGAACGACTCTTGGCACGTTCGAGGACGAACGTATGTTTAAGTGGGGAAGAATGTAACAACCCGACCAATCGTTTTGAGCATTTGCACTTCTCTCGGTGATTTGAGGGCTTGAGTAGCTCCGTATGATGTAGTATGACTTGTGTGTATTGTCGGTTTCAGTTTTCGGGTAATTCCAAATTAGCTTGGAAGAATGAATTTCATGTTTGAAGCTTTAAGTTGGAAGAGTTGACCAAGTTTGACCTTTGTGTATTTGATCCCGGAATGGAGTTTTGATGGTTCCTTTAGGTCGGATAACAATTTAGGACTTGGGCATATGCTTGGATTTGCATTTCGGTGTTTCTAGAATTTCGGCACTATTTGACGAAAGTTGAAAATTTGAAAGTTTGGAAGGTTCATAAGTTTGACAAGGAGTTGACTTTGAAAGTATCGGGTTCGGATTGTGGTTCGGGAAATTGGAATAGCTTCGTTTTATCATTTGGGACTTATGTACAAAATTTGGTGTCATTTGGAGTTGGTTTAAAGTGGTTCGGACGCTTGGTTGCAATTCTAGAAGTTCTTGAAGTTCATTGTGATTTTTATGTGTTTTGGGGTCTGCGTTGTAGTTCTAGATATTATTTAGGTGTTTTGATCATGCGAGAGAGTTTATATGATATTTTTAGACTTGTGCGGATGTTCAGTTTGGAGGCCTGAGGGCTGGATTGAGTTTCGGATAGTTTTGTTAAGAATTTTGTGTGTTGGTGCCATTGCAATTGCGATAAGCAGGCCGCAAATGCGACCATCACATTTGCGAGTATTTTTTCGCTTTTGCAAAGCATAGGAGGATTGGGCATTTATCGCCAATGCGATGCTGGAGTGGCATTTGCGACTCTGGGCTGTCCGCTTTAGCGACGACAGTGTTCGCTTTTACGACTACTATTGCTTCACATTTGCAAAGACTTTGATCGCAAATGCTATATTAGTATGGTCTATTAGGTGTCTCTTTTGTGATGCTTTGTCCCCATTTACGGACGTCGCATTTGTGAACCCCATGTTGCAAATGCGACATCTGCAACTGGTTTATAGCTGAGCACTTCGAGACTTACCGCTGTTTTAACATACTTTGAACCTTAGATTTGGTAGGAGGCGATTTTGTGAAAAGATTTTCATACCAAACTATTGGGTAAGTGATTTTAATCAATTTTTAATTATATTTTATGATTATATATTAGGTTCAACATCAAATTCATGAGTATCTAAAAGAAATTTTGCGGATCTTTTTGTCAAAGTTCTGAAAAATGAAGATTTGAGTTTTGAGAGTCGATTTGGACTCGTATTTGAAAACAAATATATATATGGACATCATGGGGTTATGGGTAGTCAAGACCTATCCATGGACTCGGGATATGACCGGGCAGGCCCGGGGTTGACTTTTGGAAATTGTATAAAAAGCATAACTTTATTAATTGAAATTATTTTCTCTTGCATGGTTTGATGTTATTAAGTCGTTATTGGCTAGATTTGAGCCGAGCAGAGATGAATTTAATGAAATGATATTTTTAGTATTGATTTGGCCACATATAGGTAAGTATCTTAATTCAACTTGGTTGAGGCACTAGTTTCCTGAATTATTTGTGATAGTTACATGCTATAGGTGCGTACATGTGTGGGGTTTGAGACATGTGCTAACACTAGGGATATTTATCCATTCTTGGGTTGTGCTTAGGCTATGATAAGCCTAGAATTGACCGTTAAGCTTTAAGCTATATTGTTTTTCATATTTGTAACATTGTGTGAACTTTTTGTGCCATGTTTGAGGCTTCATAGAGGTTTAATCCCTGAATGAACTTGGATAATGCTATTTTGTGACGAAATTGCCGATTTGAGCTATCATAGCACACTTTGCACATGCCTACACTTTAGCATGTCATTTGTACCACCAGTCCATGAGCATGAGATTTGTTATTCATTCATCACGTACATGTATTCTTGTTTATTTGCTATTGTGTGGTATGATTGGATTAGATGCTTATGACCACGTCAGGCGAATTGTGTTGTTATGCCTGTGACCACGCCTGGCGGATTGTGTTATTATTCCTATGATTATGCCGGTGGATTGTGTTGATATGCTTGTGACCACGCCGGGCAGATTGTGTTGTTATGCCTGTGACCATGCCGGGTGAATTGCATTGTTATGCTTGTGACCACGCCGGGCGGATTGTGTTGTTATGCCTATGACCATGCTGGGCGTATTATGATATTTTGCATGTGACCACGCCAGGCTGGTATCATGTTGAATTAGCCATGCTTGCGTGTGGATAAGGATCCATCCCCTTAGGATCACCCTCTTATGTTTCTCTCTTGATGGTCTTCACGCGGATTGTGAGACACCGACGAGTTTCTGGTTGATGTGAGCTCTGGGAGAGCTGGTTATTGTTATTGGATCGTGTTGCATGCCACAACATGAATTTTTGGCTTATGGTTTTTGGATCGGGTTGCACGTCGCGAAGGATTGATATATGGTTACTGCATTTCGTCTTTACTTCTAATTTCCTTGACCGTTTACCTGATTTACTTGCATATCTTCCTGATATGCTGGATTATTGACTGAGTAAGGCACTTTAAAACAAATAATGTTGAGCATCAAAGCGGTTATACTTGAGATTTTCCTGATTTGATCATATAACTGTTGTATACTTGTTGAAATTATCAAATGTATAGGCGTTGGTGAGTATCATTTATAGTTTTTGGTTCTTATACCTCACTGAGATTAGTTAGCATACTTATTGAGTATATGGAGTCGGTTGTACTCATACTACAGTTCTGCACCTTGCGTGCAGAACTTGGTGTTAATGATGCTGTGTATGGCGAGGGCTGGCATTGAAGATGTACCTGCGTTCCAGTTATGGCTATCACTTGTCTTTGGTATCTTTAGATTCCAATTCTATTCATGTACAATCCAAACAGGTGTTGTAATTATTTCAGTTTAGTTTTTGTAAAATCTAAATCTTAGTGGCTCTTAACTTGTACTACCAGTCCTTGGAGAGATGTATAAAAATTCAGTTATTTCATTTTTGACTCTTATCATTATCACTATATTGTGTTTTATTGTTATTTGGCTTACCTAGCGGGTTGGGTTAGTTTCCATCATGATAGGTTGGGTTTTGGGCGGTGACGTTTATGTGAGCCAGAAGTAGGTGGGGGTTAGTGACCAATTTAAAGCTAGGGCAATACTTGGGAGTAATATAAACACTGAAGAACCTATTGAGTCACTTGAAGAAGAGCTAGAAAATATCTCAGATCTCAATGATGCTCAATCAAATTTGAATGGTGCTGAACCAACTCATAATGGTGATGAACAAGATCATAATATTGATCCAAATAGAGTGCATTAAGATGTTGACAGTAGTGAATCACAAGCAGGTATTATTCCAGAAGAAGATGATTAGAGGTTATTGATGAATTAAGACTTTTAAGGACTGAAAAGAGGAGCAAGAGATAGAGTAAGCAGAGAAAAAAACCAATTGCAACAGAGGAAATACCACTAAGAGAAGCAGGCATTGATAGAGGATTTAAGGATATTGGAAGAAACAATACTTATATATATGTAGGACATTTAGGTGGGGATGGGCAGTTTATTGATAGTTCAGAGGCTGATAGTGAAGATAGCACAAATGAGTTAGATCCTGACGCTATTCTTGGTGTTGATATACCAACAAGAAGGATGAGTACGAAAGTCAGGTATGATCCTAACTGTAAACTTGCTATATTTGAACTTGGGATGATTTTTTAGAATACTACTGAGTTTAGGAAAGCATTATCAAATTATGAAATTGAGTATAAGGTGCATATTAAATTGAGACCAAATGAACCACATAGGGTGAGGGCTAAGTGTAAATCAAAGAGATGCAAATGGGTGTGCTATGCTGGTATTGGTAGAGATTCTAGTGATCTTAAAGTAAAGAACTACTACACAGTACACAAACAAGAACAAGCTATGTACTTCTCAGTATGTTGCCAAGAAATTCAAAGAGAAAATAACTAAGCAGTCTCACATAAGGATATAATAAATACAGGAGTTGTGCAGGGACAAGTTAAGATTGTATGTTGGCAAGACAATTTGTTATAGGGCTAAACTGAGTATTCTTAGAGAGTCCATGGGTGATTGGAATATAGAGTTTGCAAGGTTATGTGATTATGCTGATATGATAAAACAGACCAATCATGGTAGTTCATGTTAGGTAAGGATGGACAGTGAAACTGAGCTAGGAAAAAATCTCTTTGTTTACTTTTATGTGTGCTTTGATGCATTGAAGAAAGGTTGGTTAAAGGATGTAGGAGAATCATAGCTTTTGATGGTTGTTTCTCAAAGGATGCTTGTAAAGGTGAACTTCTAGTTGCTATTGGCAAGAATGAAAATCAATAAATATTTCCTATAGCATGGGCCGTCGTGGACCAAGAGACAAAGCATAGCTAAAGATTTATATCAACTACTTAAAAGATGATTTGCACTTAGGAACTGGAGAGGGATTGACTGTGATGGCAGATATGCAAAAGGTAATAATTCTATGTCTTGTTTAGTATTCATTTTTTAAATTGCAACAGTTAATTAAATTCATTATAATGAAGGGTTTTGCTGCAGCTTTGAAGGAACTTTTACCCAATGCTGAATTTAGAATGTGTGCCAGATAATGGCATAAAAAATGGAAAGGTGAGGAAAGAAGAAAACAGTTTTGGAGGTGCTCTAAAGCTAGTTATAAAGTTAATTTTAAGGAGGAGCTTCATAAAATGAACAAACTTGGTAAGGATATTTGTAGGGATTTGTTATATTATCTAGAAAAGTCATGGGTTAGAGCATTTTTTGAAGTGCATTCCAAGTGTTATGTTGTTGAAAATAATATGTGTGAGACCTTTAATTCATGAATTTTAGCTTCTAGGCATAAATCAATTATAACTATTTTGGAGAAGATTATGAGGAAAATAATTACTAGGCAAGCAGATATGTTGAAATTTGATGATACTTGGATATCTGATATATCACCTATGGCTAGGCTTTTGTTAGAGGATAGCAAAGAGCTTGCTAGAAAATGTACTTTCCTTCAGAATGCTGATATTGGGTTTGAGATAGGAGAAGGGATGCATAAGCATGTGGTTAATATGACTGATAAGGTATGCAGTTGGAGAGCTTGGCAGTTGAGAGGTATTCCATGCCAACACGTTGTTCTTGTGTACTATCATATACATAAAGAACCTGAACATACATGTCACGACCCGAACTCAACTTGTCGTGATGACAAGCTTGTAAGCCACCTCTCCAATCCTCTAAAACACCTCAAACGGCCCAATATACCGAGGGCTCAACTTGCCCTTCTTCACGAACCTCATAACACCTTTCATGGGTGAAACCTTGAGCAGTATCTTCTACCCAACCATGTAAGTAACATCACGAACCTTCCGATCGGCATAACTCTTCTGTCTAGACTGCGCCGTGCGAAGTCGATCCTAAATCAATTTAACCTTGTCCGAAGCATCCTGAACTAAGTCATACCCAATAGTCTAGCCTCACTCGGCTCAAACCATCCCACCAGAGACCGACACTGTCTCCCATACAAAGCCTCATAGGGAGCCATCTGAATTCTCGATTAGTAACTGTTGTTGTAGGCAAACTCTGTGAGCGGAAGAAACTGATCCCAATAACCCCCGAAATCTATGACACAAACGCGTAGCATATCCTCCAATATTTAAATAGTGCGCTCGGGCTGCCCGTCCGTCTGAGGGTGAAATGCTGTACTCAGCTCAACCTGTGTGCCCTACTCTCACTGCACGGCTCTCCAAAACTACGATGTAAACTGCATGCCCCGATCAGACATGATGGACACCAGCACACCGTGAAGGTGAATAATCTCGCGGATATAGATCTCAGCCAACCGCTCTGAAGAATAAGTAGTCCCAACTAGAATGAAATGCACGGACTTGGTCAACTAATCCACAATCACCCAAATAACATCAAACTTCCTCGAAGTCCGTGGGAGCCCAGCTACAAAATCTATTGTGACATGCTCTTATTTCCACTCCGAAATCTCAAGCCTATGAAGCAATTCGCCCGATCTCTGAAGCTCATACTTCACCTACTGACAATTTAGGCACCGAGCTACAAACCCACTATATTCTTCTTCATCCTCCACCACCAGTAGTGCTGCCTTAAGTCCTGTTACATCTTCGCAGCACCCGGATGAATAAAATACCGTGAACTGTGGGCCTCCTCAAGAATCAACTCACGTAACCCATCTACATTAGGCACACAAATCCGACCCTGCATCCTCAACACCCCATCATCACCAATAGTAATATCCTTGGCATCACCGTGCTGAACCGTGTCCTTAAGAACAAGTAAATGGGGATCATCATACTGGTGTTCTCTGATGTAATTATATAAGGAATACCGAAAAATCACACAAGCTAGAACCCGGCTGGGCTCCGAACCATCTAATCTCACAAACTGGTTGGCCAAGGCCTGAACATCAACTCAAGCTGTCTCTCACCAACAGGAATAAATGCAAGGCTGCCCATACTCACCGCTTTCTACTCAAGGCATCGGCCACCACATTGGCGTTTTCGGGGTGATTCGGAATGGTGATATCATAGTCCTTTAGCAGCTCCAACCATCTCCGCTGTCTCAAATTTAGATCCTTTTGTTTATACAAGTGCTGGAGTTTTTGGTGATCCGTAAATACCTCACAAGACACACTATAGAGATAATGCCTCCACATCTTCAATGCATGAACAATGGCTGCCAACTCTTAATCATAAACATGGTAGTTCTTCTCGTGGGGCTTCAACTGGCGCGAAGTATATGCAATCACTCTACCCTCCTGCACCAATACACACCCAATACCAATCCTAGAAGCATCACAATGCAGCGTATATGAGCCAAAAGCTGAAGGCAGAACTAGAACTAGAGCTGTGGTCAAGGTAGACTTGAGCTTCTGAAAGCTCTCCTCACACTCATCCGACCACCTGAAAGGAGCACCTTTCTGGGTCAACTTGGTCAAAGGCACTGCAATAGACGAGAAACCCTCCACGAAGCGACGAAAATAACCGGCCAAGCCAAGAAAGATCCGAATCTTAGTAGCTGAGAACGGTCTGGGCCAACTCTGAACCGCCGCTATCTTCTTTGGATCCACCTTAATCCCCTCACTAGACACCACGTGCCCCAAGAACACCACCGAACTAAGCCAAAACTCACACTTGGAGAACTTGGCATAGAGCTTCTCCTCCCTCAGCCGTTGTAATACAATCCTCAAATGATGGGCATGCTCCTCCTGGCTTACGTGAGTACACCAGGATATCATCAATGAATACTATGACAAACGAGTCGATATATGGCTGAAATACACTGTTCATCAGATGCATGAATGTTGCTGGGGCGTTGGTCAGCGCAAAGACATCACAAGGAACTCATAGTGACCACAACGGGTCCTGAATGCCATCTTTGAATATTCGAGTCCCGAATCTTCAACCGATGGTACCCAGACCTCAAATCGATCTTAGAGAACACCCCCGCTCTATGAAGGATACTTGTTTTTGGTTCTTGATCTTAGTCAATGCACATCCGCATAGTACCATCCTTCTTCTTCACAAACAGAATCGATGCACCCCAAAACGACACATTAGGCCTAATAATATTAAGAAGTTCCTGAAGCTGCTCTTTCAATTCCTTCAACTCAGCTGGTGCCATATGATACAGGGGAATAGAAAATGGGCTAAGTTCCCGGCACCAAATCAATACCGAAATCAATATCCCTGTCGGGTGGCATGCCCGGCAGGTCTGCAGGAAACACATCTTGAAAGTCTCGCACCACAGGAATAGAATCAATAGTAGGGGTATCAGCACCAATATCCCTCACAAAGGCCAAATATGACAGACACCCCTTCCCAACCATCCATTGGACATTTAAATAAGAAATCACCCTGCTGGGAACATAATCTAGACAACCTCTCCACCCGATCCTTGGCAACCCCGACATCGTCAACGTCATGGTCTTAGCAACAATTCAGAATAGCATGACATGGAGACAACCAATCCATACCCAAAATCACATCAAAGTCGACCATACTAAGCAATAAAAGATCAACTCTATTCTCCAACCCCCTAAATTCAATACACACGACTGATATACATGATCCACAATAATAGTATCACCCACCGGCGTAGATACATGAACAGGTGAAACAAAGGACTCAGGGGGCATATCCAAATAACGAGTAAAATAGGATGATACATAGGAATAAGTAGAACCAGGGTCAAATAATGTGAAAGTATCTCTGTGGCACACTGAGAAAATACCTGTGATCACTGCATCTGAAGCAACCCCATCTGGCCTGGTAGGAACAACATAGAATCGGGCCTGATCAACACCTGATCGGCCTCCCCCTCTAGCTGCCTGGGCCCCATCCCGAGCTGGCTGGGCGGGTGGTGAAGTAACTGTTGTGGAAGTCATAGCCTGACCCCTCTGCTAAACTGGACCTCCCGGGCAACGAGGACACTGTCTCCATATATTCCCAAACTCCCTGCACTCGAATCAACTCCCTGCTAGTAGTAGTGGGGGCTGAATTGTGCCTCGAGTACTAGAGTAACTGCTAGAAGGCCCTGGCACAGATAAACCCTAAACTGATAGAGCGCGGGACGAGCTTTGAGCTGGGAGAGCACTGAGAAATGACTGACCTGGACGAGCGCTATACGAACCATGGCTAGCTGATGCACTACGATGAACTGGACGAGCCATCTGAGCGGGCCTATAAGGACGACCCCTGCTGTTGTTGGACTATCCCCCAGTAGGATTACCACTGAAACCACCCAAACCACGAGGCCTCTTGGCCTCACTCCTCACGCTCCTGACTACGGGCCATATCTAGCCGCTGAGCAATATCAACCACCTCGTCAAATCGAGCACTAGATACACTAGTCATAACAAAATGCAACTGATAGTGGAGGTCATCAATGAACCTCCTAATCCTTTCCCTCTCCGTGGGAACCAACCAAACTGCGTGACGAGCCAACTTTGAAAATCTCATCTCATACTGGGTCACAGCATGCCATACTGATGTAACTGCTCGAACTGCCTGCGCAGCTCCTCTCTTCGGGTCTGTGCCACAAATTTCTCCAAGAAGAGAACGGAGAACTCATGCCATGAAAGTGGTGCAACACTTACTGGCCTGCTCCTCTTATAGGCCTCCCATCATCTGGAAGCAGCCCCTGATAGCTGAAAAGTAGTCCTTTGACTCAACCCCGCTGAATGATGGAGGCTGGAGCCTCCCGAACCTCTCTAGCCTCTTCTACTCCTCATTAGTCATAATGGGACCCACCTGGGTTTGAGTAACTGCAACCGGCTGGGCTGGTAGTAGCCCCAGTGTCTCAAGTCCCTGCATCACCTGCTCTGGAGTACGGGCGGCGGGATTCTGAGTACCTCTCTCGGCTTGAGAAGTGGCTGGCGCGGTCTGAACAGAAACTGCCTAAGCGAGGCTAGTGTAAACAGTCAATATTTGAGCCAAAGCCTTATGAAGGCCTAGAATCACAATGGGCATAGTTGGTGCCTGAGCTGGCCCCACTAGCTCAACCACATTTGGAACCTGCTCTTGATCTAGAGCAACTAGTGGATCTACAGGTGCTGCTCTAGCTACTGTACGAGCTGCACCTTGCCCCTATCGCGGCCCCTACTGTGGCCCTAGCCGGTGGTACTGGTGGCTGTCCGTCCGGTCCGGTAGCACGTATCCTCACTATCTGTGAGATAATAGAATAACAGAAGTTTAGTTCTCGGAATCAACAAATTCGCACGACAAGAATACAAGAATGTGACGTTTTCCTAAGGGTTTGGTAGCCTCTCGAAGACAAGTTCAGACGTCTCCTTACCGATCCGTAAGACTCTACTAAACCTGCTCATGACTCGTGAGACCTATGTAACCTAGGCTCTGATACCAACTTGTCACGATCCAAAAGTCAACCTGTCATGATGGCACCTATCATGATACTAGGAAAGCCGACACTCAGACATTTCTAACACTTTCAAATTTAAAATATACTAAAATAGGTTTAAATAAGTAAAAATCTCATAAAAACTGATAAAAATCGTCACAACTCGATACAAAAGTTTCCCAAAATCAGGGTGTCACTGAGTACATGAGCATCTATACGAATACAAAGTCTGATACTCTGTCTAAGAAAGCTAAAACTGAATAAATAAAACGGAGGGATAGGGGAGGAGAGTCAAGGTCTGTGGACGCCAGGGCAACTACCTTGAAAATCTCTGAATGACTGAAAACTCTGAGAATCAGCAACCATCGTGTCCGAAAACACTTGGATCTGCACATGAAGTGCAGGGTGTAGCGTGAATACAACCAACTCAGTAAGTAACAAGTCTAACTATTGGGCTGAAAGTAGTGACAGGCTTCACAGGTACAATTCAATTACAGAAATACAGTACAGACAGTTAGACATGCTTCCAAATTTAACAGTTAAAGCTCAAATAGGTAAGATATGTCAAGTTTAATTAAAACAAGATATGGTACATCTCGATATCCACATGTTTGTTATGTATGCCAACTAAAGTACAAAACAATGATGAAATCATATGTATACTCTCAGAGTATCAATCACTCAGTCCTCCCATTCACTCCATCCTCACAGCCACTCATTCCTCACAATCACTCCATCCTCATAATCACTTGATCCTCCCAATTGCTCGGCATCGCACTCGCACTCAGTAGGTACCTACGCTCACTGTGGGTGTGCAGACTCCGGAGGGGCAAATCTAGCCCAAGCGCTATGATAAGCCAATCATGGCATGAATCATTAAAACATGTTGCGGTGTGTAGCCAGATCCCATAAATATCCTCACAATCAGGCCCTCGGCCTTAATCATTCATCAATCTCTCCAATCTCTCGGGCTCACAAGAATCATGATGATCAGCCCAAACAATGATGATATGATGTATAAATAAATAGCAACAAAGACTGAGATATGATATGTAGATAATAACTGTGACTGAGTATATAATTTCAAATTAAGCAAATAATTCAACACGTAAAACGACCTCTAGGTCCCAACAATACCAACATATAGCCTAAGCATGATTTCTAACATGACTTGCAGCTCAATTTCTCTAACACATGGAGAATATACGGACAACGACAAGATTATTCAATTATACAGTTCCACGGAATTGACCAAGTCACAATTCCTATGGTGCACGCCCACACCCCGTCACCTAGCATGTGCGTCACCTCAACACCAATCACATAACACGTAATTCGGGGTTTCATACCCTTAGAACCAAGTTTAGAAGTATTACTTACCTCAAATCGTGCAAATCCCTACTCCAATAAGCCGTTGCCTCACGAATCGGCCTCCAAATACCTCGAATCTAGCCACAAACAATTTGATACAATCAAAATGAGCTAAAGGATCAATTCGATAAAAAAATACTAAGTTCTTAATCAAAAGTCAAACAGTCAACTCAAAAGTCGACCCTTGGGCCCACATCTAGGAATCCGATAAAAGTTATAAAATCCGGAAGCTCATTCAACCAGGAGTCCAACCATACCAAATTTACCAAATTCCGATACCAAATCACCACTCAAATCCCCAAATTAATATTTCCAAATCTCTAACCTCAAACTCTCAAAATTCCACCTAAAAAATACACAAACTAGGTGAAAAATTCAATGGGGAAACAATTTTATTGAATAAAAATGATAACAAGTGACTTACCTCAACAAACCCCTCAAAATCCCTCTCAAAAATCGCCTTAGCCCGAGCTTGAAATGTCCAAAATGATAAAAAATCACGAAACCCTCGAGTTTTAAACTCTGCCCAGTACTTTTGCACCTGCGGGCCAAAATTCCACTTCTGCAGGACCGGATCTGCAGTGAAATATCCGCACCTGCAGAGTTTACTTAATTTCCCAGACTTCGCACCTGCGCCCCCAAATGCGCATCTGTGGAAGCACTTCTGCGCCAAAACGTCCGCTTCTGCGGAGACACCTGACCACCTCAGCCTCTCCCATTCTCCGCTTCTGTGACCTCCTTTTCGCTGGAGCGACTCCGCTTCTGTGGCCACCTCTTCACACATGCAACCCAGCAACCTTCCAGCCCACCTTCTCAGTTCTTGCATCTGCGCTCACACAGCTGCACCTGCAGCTTCACACCTGTGACCAATCCCCTCATAAGTGCGATCACACCAGAAGGCCCGCAGCTTCAATAATGCTTCAAGTCTCATTTTTGATCCGTTAACCATCCGAACTCCACCCGAGGCCCTCGGGACCTCAAGACAACATACCAACAATTCCTAAAACATGATACGAACTTAGCTGATGCCTCAAATCACATCAAACAACATCAAAACCATGAATCGTACCTCAATTCAAGCCTAATGAAAACTAGAAAATTCCAACTTCTACAATCGATGTCGAAACCTATCAAATCAAGTCCGATTGACCTCAAATTTTGCACACAAGTCATAAATGACACAACGGACCTACTCCAACTCTCGAAAACAAAATACGAGTCCGATAACCACAAAGTCAACTCTCGGTCAAACTTCTCAATTTTCAAAACTTCTATTTTTTCAACTTTTGCCATTTTAAGCCTAAAACAACTACGGACCTTCAAATCACTATCCGAACATACTCCTAAGTCCAAAATCACCCAACGAAGCTATCGGAGCCATCTAAACTCTATTTTGGAGCTATTTACACATAACTCAACATCCGGTCAACTGTTTCAACATAAGCTTCCAACCTTGAGACTAAGTGTCTCAACTCATTCTGAAACATCCTCAGAACCAAACCGACTACCCCGAAAAGTCAAATAATAATAATTTAGCATAGTATAAGTAGTAAATAGGGGAATAGGGCTACAATACTCAAAACGACTGGCCGGGTCGTTATAATGCAGTGGAGCATTGGTATAAGAGGGATACCTTCTTAAAAGCATATAAGTATTTCATCCAGCCTATGAAAAATATGAAGATGTCGCCTGAAACTAACAATCCAAAGATTGAGCCTCCCAAACCTAAACCCATGCATGGTAGACCTTAGAGGAATAGAAAAAAAGGCAAAGATGAACCAAAGAAAAAATATGAAAAGTTGTCCAAATGTGGAGTGAAAATGATATGTTCCAAATATCATCAACAAGGACATAACAAAAGATATTGTGAGGCAAAATATTCTGTATCTTTTTAACTATTTACTGTATTAGAGTAAGGTTTATTTTATGTTCAAACTGCACAGTTTATTGTTTAAATTTGAAGAATGTCCATTGAGAAAAAAATCATAAATGAAAATCAGCAACTTTACCGACAAAAACTTTGTTGTCCTTCTCTTCTCCAGTTGAATTCATCTAGTTGAATCATTCTCTGCAAGCACTATTGGTGTAATTCAACCTTTGGAAAAAATAATTTTTTATGTGTTTAATTTTGAAAACAAGGAGTGTTTTAACTTTTAAGATGAATTTTTTATCTAGTATGTAGGCTGAAAATTAGATGCCTTCACAGCAAGGTAGCCAAAGCTCACAAGGAGCAAGCCAACACACTGAAGCAAGAAGCTCAAGCCAACCTGCAACCTCAAACTCTATTTGCAATGATACAACAAGAGTTAGAAGGGTTCATGAAGCTAGAAGCTCAAGTCAACCACCACCACTTTCTACAAATTCATGTAGGCCTGCTCTAAGAGGATTAGGTAGTCAACTTCCTCCAAAGGGTAAAGGAACTACTTTCCA
This sequence comes from Nicotiana obtusifolia, assembly GCA_002018475.1. Taxonomy (NCBI): domain Eukaryota; kingdom Viridiplantae; phylum Streptophyta; class Magnoliopsida; order Solanales; family Solanaceae; genus Nicotiana; species Nicotiana obtusifolia. The sequence goes on along the minus strand of MCJB01015441.1, from coordinate 135,029 downwards.
AAAGAGAAGAAGAAGTGCAAGTAAAGAAGTTGCTGAAATAAAGAGGAGAAAAAAGGTCCAAAAATATTGAATTTGGCATCTACATAGCTACAAGTGGAACTCAAATACTAAATGTTTATATTCATACATTTTTTATCTTGACAAACTACGGCCCGGAATATCAAGCCAAAGAGTTCTAGCAGGTGATTCAACTTATAAGAGTACAGTTCCAACAGGAATAGACCTTGATTTTAAGGCTATAGGCTTGAGGTGGAACAACTTCCTATTTGCAGCAGAAGAAGGCAAACACCAGCAAGAAGTAGTATTTTAGGAACTTATTTTTTGACTATATAATTATGTAGCATTACAATTATTTATAGTCAAGGTCTGTACTTGACTCTATGGTAGCAGCAAACTATTATATATTGGAATCTAATTTTTGAAGAACTAAACTCTTATGGTTCCATTTAGTTGTGTAATCTTCCTGTTCTTGCTAAAAGACTGATAATTTATTTGTTTCTAGAACTAGTGTAATGCACCAAATTTCTGTTGATGTTGGGAGTTTTCTTGTTTTTATGCTTTCATCTTGAGTTCTGAAACCTTACTCTTCCTTTATTTTATCTCCATTTTCATTCTCTTTGCTTTTCAACATGGATTACGAGTAACTCATGTTGAGAGAAACTCTAAGAGGCCAAAGCATAAAGCATGATAAGAAGAAGTATACTATTGTTTCTAGTACTACTTCCTCTATTGCTTCACATGAAGACTTGAGAAGCATAACTTAGTCATTTCATATGCTAGAAAAAGGTAACATATCAAAAAGTGACTCTGCAGAAAAGAAACTTTCTTGGCTTTAATCTTAGTTCATCGGTGAAGATGTCGATTTTGAGACCCCCTTTAGGAAACATAGGCTTACTTATGCTGATCACACTGCTTCTCGAAGACGCCTTCACTATATTGAAAATTATATCACTAATAATGTCATTCCTTTCTATGGTATGTTTCCTTTAATCCAATACATGAACCTCCTTAAGACCATGAAAAAAGAAACAATTTAACATAAATTTTTGTTCTTTATTTTGTACAGGCAACAGTCATACTAGTGACAATTACATGTGATAGGTGTGGATTTTAACCACTTATTTGTACCTTCTTGCTTTAGTTTTAGTCCGAAAGGTTGATTCTTGTTCCCGAAACTAATAAAATTGTACAACTTATAGGTATATTAGAAATCTAACTCAAAAAAGAGTGTTCCAGCTCATAAAGGCAAGAAGGAGTGCAACAGGCCAAAGTGCGGCCCGCAGAAGAAAGTACGGTCCGCAGAAATACCTCTGCAGCTGCAGACCTGGTACCTGAAGCTCAGAGGATGTTTAGAAAGTGTGGTCCGCACTCTAAATGTGCGACCATTAAACATGGCCGCACTGACAAAAAATAAAAAAGTTCAAAGAATGTGCAAAACGACCAAGTATGAATCCTTGCCAAAAGTGCAGCCGCAGAAAGAAAAGTGCGGCCGCAGAAGCTGAAGTGCAGCTGCATATGGAATTTTGCGGCTGCAGAATCTCTACACTTGCTGGAGCTAAGAAAGTGCAGATCACACATGAAATTGTGCGGCTGCAGAACTTCCCAAAGGGCATTTTTGTCAGTGAACTTTGGGCCACTATAAATAGATGGGAAACACTTTTTAGGACAAGTTTTGTAATATTTAGTGCTGTAGACGTTATACTTTACTAGTTTGGGTAATTAATGACTATTTTAAGTGAATAAACATTTATTTTATCAATTTAATTTTATTCTATGGTTTTAATTAGTTCTTCTTCTTTGTTTTCTTTAATTTCTACCATGAGTAGCTAGATTTTCTCTAGGGTTGTGACTGAACCCTAGTGTATAAATCTTATGGGTGATTAATTTAATTCTTGTTATGATTAGGTGTTTATTATTTACCCTTGTTCATGTATTATTTCTAGAATTAATGGTTGCAAATATTGATTCATTCCTATTTGACTTGGTTCTTACTTGAGAAAGATGGACTTAGTCTTGGAAGACCTGGCTAACAAGAAATTGGGCTAGTTAAGGCTTGACTAGTCTAATTGAAGTATTTGAACTAGACATAGGAAAAATTCGACTTGAGCTCATATCAACTGTTTGAATTAATACCCAATTGGGTGGTAATTTAGAGTTGAGAGTTATAATACACCCCTGTCACTAAAACAAACATTAACGTGATTTACCCATTAGGGTAATACCTAGGTGAAGGTTACATCCCTAGGTTTTTTTACCCATTTAATAAAAACGACAAAAATAATTACTTGTTTTCTAGTTTTTTCTCCTTAGTTGATAATTATTAGTGTTAATTTTAGTAGTAAAAAATAAAATTCCTTGTTTAGAAGCACAATTAAGCTATTTCATTTACTCTCATCAAGTGTACAGCCTAACACTCATATTTAACTCGCTATGAAAATCGACCCTGACTCTTGTTGGGTACTATTCTCCAACGACCGTTTTCACTCACTATTGAGTGCGGATTGGACGTGGATCATTTGGTATAGCAAATAACAAAAGTAGTGCATGAAGCAGCATCCTACGTGAAGAAATATAGCAAGGTCGGACATATTTATGGGTGTCAAGTCACAGCGAATAGCATACTAATATAAACGGCTATCAATTGTATAAAATGTTTTATGCCCAAGAATTTTATGACTCTAGTGTAGCAGCAACAACTAAAATAATTTTTTATTACTTCCGAAATACAACATTAAATAGCAGTACTAACATTACAAAAGTGCAGCAGCAACAACATCAAACAACCAAACTAATCTGCAAATCAAAATATAAGAATGCACCAATATCTAAAAACAGCAGCAACAACACCTAAAGATCACGACCAGACATTAGCCCTACAGTTTTCATGAAATGAGCAATAATACAGCAACAATAGTCAAAAGGATCAGTCTTTTTTTTTTCTCGAACCTTCTCCTCTTCAAAAGCTTTGACTCTCTTTTAACAAACCCCAAATTATTTTCTTTGCTTGAGTAGACATCTCATCATCATAACAACAAAAATAATCACATCCACCCCTTTTCTACTAACACAACAAATACATTTGATCAATTATTATCAAAGAAAATAATTAATAAAATAGGATACAATTAAGAATAAAAAATTTACCTTTCCAATTTTGCAAGAAAAAACCTACGACCTGGATTTAGTTGGGTCCATGAAGTATTCAATTATGGAGAAAAACCACACATACAAATTCGAACAGCAGATCAAGGTGACATTGATGAGTTCGCCGATTCCGATAAGTTCGACTTTAATGGATGTTAACTAAGTTAAATAAACTCTGCGAGAACACAAACGAGATAAAGATGAGAAAAAAAAATTGACACCAAGAAGAGAAGAAAAAGTGATGAAGCAGCAGAATTGGATGTTTTACAATAAGGGAAGGAATTAGGGTTTAAATAGAGAGATATAAAGAATCACCATTACTTCACAGATGTTACTGTTATTAAAGATATATTAGCTGAAAATTTTCTTTTCACGCGCTTAAATGGGATGTAACTCATGCTATATGCCACCTACACAAAAGTGTCTACTTGGTACATTATATGCCTATTAAATGTATTCAGATGGAAAGAGACCTAGTTTAAGTGTCTAAATGAAAAATGATACCAACTTTAGATGTCTCCATATGTATTCTGCCACTTTATCATCTTTGTTTGTACATGAATTTATATTAATGATCCATCAAATCAGTATTGAGAAGAATGATAACTTATTGTTGTAAGAATTAAACATCTCTTCAATTGGACTTTTGTGGTCCACATATTACAGTAACTAATTTAATTAACTTGTCTCCCAAGTAATTATTTTATCAGATAATATTTTATGGTCATGCATATTTAAAAGTTTTCTTTGGAAGGAAACTACTAATTATGAGTCCTTAGGGCAACCGTATATTATAGAGATGTCCCTAGGGCTAAAGTATTTGTCTAAGAGTCCCTAGCCTACCTATAAATACGTCTGTGACTCCATCAGTCTGGCATCCTATGATAGGCACAAGCTAGAAGACTCCCTAGGTCAAAGTTTTCCACAGGCGATCCTCTACAACCCTTGAACAATAATGACTGAAGGTGCAATGGCTGAAGATACATTCCTATTAATATTTCGCTGCCGTAGGTTCTGTGTATGTTGTTTAAATTTCTTGTTATGGTATCAAAGCTGACCTTTAACTATGTTGTTCAGTATTATATTCTGGTTGAGAACCCATTCTATTTCCGTTTTACCAATTGGTATGATTTGATGTCATAACTGGTAGTAACAGGGTGATTTAATAGGGTTACGTGTAATGCTTACTTGCTGTTTTGGTAATTAAAGGCCAAACGTAATTATATAGTATTTGTTTTTTTATATGTTGAAACGAATTTTTCCCGAATGCTTCGTGTCCTTTTTAACCTCTCTTCAGTAGTATTGCTGACTGGAATTAAGATACAATCTGATACTAATAAAAGATTTCGAGTATATGTAGAAAAATTCCAGCAAAAATGCTTTGCATAATATGTCTAGTCGGCATTTTCGTCTTCGTCAGAGAAGAGTAATTCAATAATGTATTTTATTAATTTTATTTTGAGATAAAGAAGCACATGGACATTGACTCTTTTGCTTACTGTGCCTTTTCCAAACATATTGTTTGATTAAATAAAGTCCATGGGAACTTAAATATGGTTGATGGATTAGCCGTCACCTGCATTCGTAAGTAATTCGCCTTAGTTTAGAAGTCTCTGTTTCAACTTTGTTTTGAATTAAAGTTAGAAATTTTTATTTGATGTGTCTGTTCTTTTCCACTAAATACAATTTTGACTAAAAATCAGAGAACTACTCCATTATATTTGGAGTTGCGATTTTGAATTAATGTTCACCATTTTACAATTAATTGATTTGTAATATTTGGATTAACTATAAGAATTAACCTTAGTGGTGACATAGCGTTACGCTTATGTTCAGTCAACCCATTTTGAGAACAATCAACATTCTCCTTAAGTTGATTATTAAAGTTAATTATTCTAAGACGTCATTTTGAGTTTTCTTTTATGTGATGTACTTAGGAGTAATCACGGCATCTTGAATACTTGATATAAAAGAATTAAGTTGTTTAATAGCATAAAGTTTAGTGATTAAAAAAATTATAATGATATCTGTAACGACCTGACTGGTCGTTTTATTTTCTAGATCCACGTTCCCCTAATTAAGGCTCCCCGCATGTGCTTTTACTATTTTATGACTTGCGGGAATGGCTGGTTTAGGTTTGGAAGGGTTCGGGTTGAAATCGGAACACTTAGTTCCTTAATAGTGGCCTATGATGGCGAAGTTTGATTTGAGTCCACATTTTGAGTAAACTACCTCAGAACCGGAATTTGATGGTTCTAATAGGTTCGTATGATGATTTTGGACTTGAGCATATGTTCAGATCAGGTTTTGGGTGATCCGGGAGTAATCCGGCACTTATGGTTGAAAGTTGATTTATTGCAAGTTTTCTAGTTCTTTAAATTTGGTTTGGAGTAGACTTTGGTGTTATCGAGGTCTATTTGGGATTCCGAGTTTGGGAATAGGTCTGTATGGTGATTTATGACTTGTACGCAAAATTTGGGGTGATTCCGATTAGTCTAAGTACTATTTGGCACGTTCGGAGCTAGTTGAGAAGTTTGAAGTTCATAAGTTGATTCAATTGATTTTGGGGGTGTGATTCCTAGTTTCGATGTTGTTTTACGTGTTTCGAAGGTTTGATCAGGTCCGTATTATATTTGTGGACTTGTTAGTGCACTTGACGGAGTCCTGGGTGGCTCGAGTGTGTTTCGGACCACCCGAAGCTAAGTCTAAAATTGCAAAAAATGTTGTTCTGCTTTCCTTCTTTGCGAACGCGGAAGGACCCTCGCATTCGCGATGAAGGATTTGGGGCAGGGTATTTTGTTCTTCGCATTCGCGAAGCAAGGGTAGCATTCGCGGAGGGTTGGGATCAAGGGCCTTCGCGGTGGCCATCTTGCGTTCGCAAAGGTTAGTCGCGTTTGTGTTGGTTAGCAGGGCCTGTGCTTCGCGATCGCGAAGCCTTTCTCGCGATCGCATAAGAGGGTTTTAGGGGCTTGGGCAGTTTTGCCTTCGCGATCGCGAGGGCTTGTTCGCGATCGCAAAGAAGGCAGGCCTGGGTAGTGGACTTTAATAAAATGGGACTTAGCTTATTTTGTTCATTTCTCTCATTTCTTGGCTGATTCTAGAGCTTCTTGGAGAGAGATTTTCACCTAGGTATTGAAGATAAGTGATTTCTATAAAATATAAGTTAAATACATAGATTATGGGTAAATTTTAATATGCAAAATGTGGAAATTTTAGGAGTTTTTTTGGAAACCTAGGTTTTGATAAAAATGACATTTGACCACGAAAATGGTTATGGAATTGAGTAGAAATTATCTATTTGTGTTCGTGAGGTTATGCGTAATAATTATTTACAAATATTTCTAGAATCCGAGCACGTGAGTCAGGGGGTAAATTTTAGAAATCTTCCAAATTGGGTTGGGTAATTACTATAATGGTTAAATTATGAACTTTTGAGAAATTATTAATTAGTTGTACAACTTTTGGCTTATTTCGGATTGTTCGGCACCGACTTGAGATTTTTAGAGTGATTCGTGGACCGAAAAGTAGACTTGGGAACGAGGTAAGTCTCTTGCGTAACCTTGTAAGAGGGAATTAACCCCATAGGTGTTTAAATTGTTATTTGCTGCTAATTGTGGGTGCTATGTATGTACGAAGTGACGAGAGTCCGCGCGTAGCTAAATCATGTTATGTCCGGGTAGACACAGGCCTTTATTATGCTATTACTTGCACTATTTGAAATCAGCTTGCTAGTTTATTCGAGTAGACACAGGCCTTTATTATGCTATTACTTGCACTATTTGAAATCAGCTTGCTAGTTTAATTGCTTGAAGTAATAAATAAATTTTGATTAAATATTTTGTTAAATCGAACTTCATTACTTAGAGAATTAGCAGAATGTTTAATCATTGATGGAAATTTATATTCTTTTATGGGCTTACCTTTAATTTGTAAATACAAAATTCATAATCCAAATAGTTTTCCTATTCCTGTGGTCGGGCCGAACGCCTCAACAATATTTATAAATACATGTTGGACCCTTACTTGTTGAGATTAACATGTGATAGTTGGGGACTTTTAATTGTTATTTTGTTAATGGATCTTGGAGTTCGTCCAGGCGCGCATCCGCATTACCCAGAGGCCTAGTGGTGAGCTGCTTCTCATGCTCCATTCTGCAGCACCCGGAGCCTTCTCTTGTTATGTTTTTATTATTTCTGCCTATTCTATTTCGGACAGTAGTTCTTAGAGAGTTTTGTATATTCTACTAGACGCTCGTGCACTTGTAACACCGAATTTTGGGAATTCCAATAGACACTCATGGGTTTTGATTATTTAAATTAACTATCTTACTTTCTCGTTTAGTTTATGCTTTACATTATTACGCTCACTTACTACTTGTTTCCTTATTAAATAAAAATCAAAGATTTTAAAAATACTAAAACGAGCAATTAAATGGGTAGTTCACAGTTGACTTGCCTAGCAGCGTCGTTGGGCGCCATCACGATCTATAGTGAAAATTGGGTCGTGACAACTCGGTATCAGACCTCTAGGTTTAGATAGGTTTCATAAGTCATGAGTTGTCCTAATAGAGTCTTGCAGATCGGTACAGAGACGTTCTTACTTATCTTCAAGATGTTATAGGGTGTTAGGAAACTTCTCTATCTTCATCTCTTATCTTGCAGTTGATGTTGTGCTTAGCAGCAGACCCACTTATTCAGCACCACCGCCTTCTCGGGGTGCACCAGTGCGGCACTATTTTAGTGCCATTATAGAGAACTCCTACCGTCCACCGGCTATTCAGGGTTCTTCCAGGGGGTACTCGGGTCCCCAGGGTCAGACTCAGGGTCAGTCATCTTCCGCACCTAGAGGTTGTTATGAGTGCGGGGAGTTTGGTCACATGAGGCCGGGGGAGGGCTCCAGCTTGGGCCATCAGCCCACGGTCACTGCACTAGCTGCCGCACCGGCCGTCCGGCGTACCAGAGGTGGAGGGCAGGTGGGTAGGGGTCGCCCTAGAGGTGGAGGCTAGTCAGGTGGTGCTCCAGCTAGGTTCTGTGATTTTCCAACCAGACCAGATGCAGTAGCCTCAGTGCCGTGATCACAAGTATTATTTTGTCTGCGGTAGGGATGCTTCATTACTATTTGATCCAGGGTCTACATATTCATCTATTTCTTCTCTATTTTCTCATTATCTAGATGTCTCTCATGAGTCCTTGGGTGCTCCTGTATATGTGTCCACACCAGTGGGCCTTTGTGGTTGTGAGACCCGGAGTGGATCTTCTGTTGCTTGACATGACTGACTTTGAGGTCATCCTGGGCATGGAGTGGTTGTCTTCATATCATGCCATTCTTGATTTCCATGCCAAGACAATTACCTTGGCGATGCCAGAGTTTCCTAAATTGGAGTGAAGAGGTTCATCTATCAGTGCATCTAGTCATGTTATCTCTTTCTTGAAGGCTCGACACATGGTCAAAAAGAGTTATTTGGTTTATTTGGCTTATGTTCAAGATACTGCTGCAAAGACTCCTACGATTGATTCAATTCCCATGGTGCAGGAGTTCTCCGATGTGTTTCCTTCTGATCTACCGAGCATGCCTCCAGATCGTGATATCGATTTCAGTATTGATTTGGCACAAGGTACCTAGCCTATCTCTATTCCACCGTACCGTATGGCTCTGAAAGAATTGAAAGAGTTGAAGGATCAGCTTGACTCAATTGTCATTGTCTTCATTAATGACATATTGATCTACTCGCGTAGCATAGAGGAGCACGAGCAACATTTGAGAGTTGTGCTTCAAACCTTTCGGGAACAAAAGCTATATGCTAAGTTCTCCAAGTGTGAGTTCTAGTTAGATTCTGTGGCATTCTTGGGGCATGTTGTATCAGGTAAGGGTAGTAAGGTGAATCCCATAAAGATTGAGGCAGTCTAGAGTTGGCCTCGTCCTAGCACAGCAACCGAGATCAAGAGTTTCTTGGGGTTAGAAGGGTATTATCGTAGGTTTGTGGAGGGCTTCTCATCTATTGCATCACCTTTGACTAGGTTGACCCGGAAGGGGGCACCGTTCCAATGGTCTGATGATTGCGAGGTGAGCTTCCAGAAGCTCAAGACAACACTGACTACAGCACTGGTGTTAGTGTCGCCTTCCGGTTCAGGGATGTATACTATATATTGTGATGCTTCACGTGTTGGCTTGGGTTTTGTGTTGATGCAGGAGGGGCGAGTTATTGCATAAGCTTCACGTCAGCTGAAGCTCCATGAGAATCATTACCCCGTACATGATTTGGAGTTGGCCGGGATAGTTTATGCTCTCAAATCTGGAGGCATTATCTTTGGGGGGTGTCCTGTGAGGTTTACACTGATCATCGTAGTTTGCAGTATTTGTTTAAGCAAAGAGATCTTAATTTTAGGCAGCTCAGGTGGCTTAAGTTGCTGAAGGACTGTGATATTACCATCCTTTACCATCGGGGCAAGGCAAATGTGGTTGTGGATGCCTTGAGTAGAAAGGCCGAGAGTATGAGTAGTTTGGAATTTATTTCAGCAGAGGAGACACCATTGGCTTTGGACATTCTGTCCTTAGCTAACTAACTTGTGAGGCTGGATATTTAAGAGCCTGGTCGAGTTATTGCATGTGTTGTGGCTCGGTCTTCGTTATTCGAGCGGATCAAGGCTCGTCAGTACGATGATCCGCACTTGTTGGTTCTTAGATAGACGGTACTACGGGGTGGTTCCAAGGAGGTTACTATCGGCGATGATGGTGTTTTACGACTCCAGGGTCGCCAATGTGTTCCTAATTCTGATGGCTTGAGTGAGAAGATTCTCGAGGAGGCACACTATTCTCGGTATTCTATTTATCCAGGTGCTACGAAGATGTATCGCGACCTAAGGCAACATTATTGGTGGTGGCGAATGAAGAAGGACATAGTTGAGTATGTCACAAGGTGTCTAAATTGCTAGCAGGTTAAATATGATCACGAGAGGCCAGGTGGCGTACTCCAATAGATGGTTATACTGGAGTGAAAATGGGAGTGGATCAAATCGGAGAGATTGGCTCAGATTTACATTCATGAGATTATTCGGTTGCATGGTGTGCCTATTTCCATCATTTTAGATGGAGGCCCTCAGTTCACTTCGCATTTCTGGAGGGCAGTGCAGAGCGAGTTGAGAACCCGGGTAGATCTCAGCACAACCTTTCATCCGCAGACCGACAGGCAGTCGTAGCGGACAGTTCAAATTCCGGAGGTTATGTTCAGAGCATGTGTGATTGACTTTGAAGGGCAGTGGGATCGATTCTTTCCTTTGGCCGAGTTTGCTTATAACAATAGTTATCAATCCAGCATCGAGATGGCTCCGTTTGAGGCTTTATATGGTCGGCAATATCGTTCGTCCGTCGGATGGTTTGAGCTAGGTGAGGCTAGGTTATATGGCACTGATTTAGTGAAGGATGTCGTGGAGAAGGTAAAGTTGATTTAGGAGCAGCTTCGCACAGCACAGTCCAGACAGAAGATTTACGCGGATCAGAAGGCGCATGATTTATCATTTATGGTAGACGAGAAGGTTCTCTTGAAAGTCTCGTCGATGATGGGTATCCTGAGATTCGGGAAGAAGGGCAAGCTGAACCAAAGGTTTATTGGTCCATTTGAGGTGTTGAGGCGAGTTGGGGAGGATGCTTTTGAGCTTGCTTTGCCTCCCAATTTATCGGTAGTTCATCCGGTCTTCCATGTGTCTATGCTCCGGAAGTACCATGCCGATAGGTTGCATGTGTTAGATTACATTATGGTTCAATTAGATGAGAGCTTGGGTTATGAGAAGGAGTCAGTTGCTATTGTTGACAGGCAGGTTCGTCGGTTGAGGTCCAAGACGTTTTCTGCGGAAAAGGTCGAGTGGAGGGGTCAACCAATCGAGGAAGCGACTTGGGAGGCTGAGGAGGACTTGAGGAGCAGATATCCACGCTTATTCAGCACTCCAGGTATGATTCTAGACCCGTTCGAGGACGAACATTTGTTTAAGAGATGGGGAGTGTAACGACCCGGCCGGTCGTTTTGTGTCACGACCCAAAATTCACTATAGGTTGTGTTTGGCGCCTAACGCCGCTGGCAGACAAGCCAACGGTGATTGATTAATTTGATTACTCATTTTATTACTTTAAAATTTTCATTAATTAAATAGTATGAAATAATATTTACAAGGAAAAATGATAATAATTACGTGAACTACCATAGTAACCATCCAGTAGGAACCCCCAAAACCCGGTATCACAAGTGCATGAGTATCAACTAGGAAACATAATAAAATACAACATCTATCTAGAATACAAGTTAGGTAGGAGAATATAAATAACTCTGATGGGGACTCTGTATGTTGCGAATCGTAACATGGAATGCAACTCATGGTGAAGTCCCGGCAATAGCTGCGCCTTTGCGCCCAAAAGACCACCGGACATATATGTACCTGCAAAATAAGTGTAGCAAATGTAGCACAAGAACGTAAATCAACACGTACCCAGTAAGTATCTAGTCTAACCCCGGAGAAGTAGCGACGAGGGGTCAACATTGACACTTACTAGTGGTCCAATTAATCAAATACAGTAGGAATTAAAGAGATGTGAGGCAGAATAAATAAACGAAAATAACAAGTATAATACGTGATACAATCCTCCTCTCAACGATAAACTCAAGCTCCCAGCTAGTAGTTACCTCCTTAATCGTAGTATATATATAATGGACCTCACCAGATAGGTCGTCATAGGTCAAATCAGGAAAACTCACAGATACGCTGGCTTCTTGTCAAAGATTACGCACGATTTCATAAGAGTATTTTGAGAAATGCCGAGGCGTACGGCCCGATCCCATCATAATGTGTACACTATCGAGGGTCGAATGATACGAACAATAGATACATCTATTATAATGTCGAGGCGAACGGCCCGCTCCCATAAGAGTGTGATACAAAATCCTGCCGAGGTGAACGGCCCGATCCCATCATAATGTGCGCACTGCGAGGGTCGAACGACATGAACCATAGATGTATCTATTATACTGCTGAGGCGAACAACTCAATCCCATTAAAATAAGAAGCTTTAACGGGTCTTTCACTCCACTCACGAATAAACATGTGAGATATAATTTTTTTAAGGAAAACCTTTCGAGGAAAGCGCATAGCACGGGAGAAATTCATAAGAGGAGTACAATTATTCCGCGGCTAATCATGAAGCTCGTCAAAACTCTAAAATAGCATGTCTATCACTCTATGCAAGTCTAGTCTCAAGTCGTAATGCGAAATAAAGGAATTAAACGAGCAAAGATAACTCTTATAGTATAATTTCATCATGATGGGACCCTAAGTTTACCGGGACAATAACATGAATTTAGCTACGTATGGACTCTCGTAACCTCGTGCGTACGTAGCCCCTACAACAAGTAGCACATATCAAATGCATCACCTAGGAGGTATTTTCCCCCTCACAGAGTCAGACGGGAGACTTGCCTCGCTCCGAAGTTCCATAGCCGACTCCAAAGCCTCTCTAACACCTTAAACTGATGCCCGTCGATCCAAAACTAGTCAAATAATTTGCAAACCAATCAAAATATACTCTAATACCCATAATTAATCAATTTAAATAATTTCCAACTCCGCTTGAAAAGTCAATAAAGTCAACCATCGGGCCCACGTACCCGGATTTCAAATATTTTTGAAGATAAACATTACCCATAACAATACAAACTCCAATATATGATTTAATCTCAATTCCATATCCAACTTCGTGGTCAAAATCTAAAAATACCAATTTCTAGGTTTTCTACCAAAATCCCAAATTTCTACAAATTCTCATGCTTAATCCATAAACCATGTATTTAACTCACAATGTGAAGAAATCACTTACCCCATAATAGACGACTAAAATGGCACTCCAAAATCGCACCCAAGGCCGGCTCCAATGAGAGAAAAGAGATAAAATGAGCCAAGACCCTATTTGGCTAACATATGAATTCTGCCCAGGCGATCTTCGCACCTACGAAGCCAAAGGCTGCGGTGTCGCTTATGCGGCAACAAATCCGTTTCTGTGAAAAGCACTGGAGGCCGCCCCCTTTGCACCTACTGAAAAGGTTCCGCCCCTGCGATATCGCAGGTGTGGCAGTCCCCCTTGCTTCTGTGCTCCACTCTGCTCTTATGCTCAAGGACGCCGCATCAGTGCCATCGCAGATGCGGAAATGGTCTCGTACCTACGGCCACTGCCCAACTCGCCCAAAACCGCTTCTGCGACCCTCTTGGCTGCTTTTGGGGCTCTGCACTGTGGCCAAAACCTCGCAGGTGCAGTTACACCAGATGTGTTGCCACCAGAAATTGCATCAGGCAGAATTCTCACTCCGATTCAATCTGAATCAAACCCGAGGCCCTTGGGACCCCATCCAAATACACCAACGCATGCCAAAACATGACACAAACTTAGCCGAATCCTCAAATCACGCCAAATAACATCAAAACTACGATCGACGATCAAAACCCTTCTTTAAACTTTCAAACTTTTAAACTTCGACGAACTCGTCCGAACCATATCAAAACATTCCAGAATAACGCCAAATTTTACGCTCAAGTCACAAATCATGATATGAACCTATTTTAAGGCTTGATACCTCATACGGACATCGATAATATCAAAATCCGCTTCAAACCAAACTTATGAAATTCTAAACTTTCAAAATGCCAACTTTCTACAATAAGCGCCGAAATACTTCCGGACCACCCGATACTCAAACCAAACATATGCCCAAATCCAAAATTATCGTACGAAACTATTGGAACCTTCAGATCTTGATTCCGAGGTCGTTTACTCAAAACTCAAACCTTAGTCAATTCTTCCCGCTTAAAGCGTCCGAATTTAGAATTTTCTTTCCACATCAACTCCGAACTTCTCGAGATTTAATTTCGACCACACACACAAGTCATAAAATATGAAGTAAAGTTACTCAAGGCCTCAAATCGTCGGGCGACGCGCTAGAGCTCAAGACAATCGGTCAGGTCGTTATATTCTCCCCCACTTAAACATACATTCGTCCTCGCAAGTGCTAAGAGTTGCTCCGAGTTGTCCAAAATCTCCGTTCAACACCTTGTGCACCTACCCGTGCAACCACAACCCAGTTGAGCATATTAAGTCGATTCCAAACTGAAGATCTTCCCTCTTATTTAGTCAATAAGCCTTAGAACCAAATTCCAACTTCCGAATTTCTTTACAAGACTTGATTCTAACATATGAACACCGTATCAATCTCCACATGCTGAATCCGCACATGAACATGCACCCATGCTGACATCACACAATACACCGCATAACTCATTTGCCCAAGGTAACCTCCTCCAAGCACAACAACTGCAATTTCACTGACCTGGTGCCTGTAGCATACCTCATAACACATATAAGCCTCGTTTCAATCCTTACAATTCTGCTACGATAGAAGAGAAGTGTAGAAACTCATAACCACCTGCCAAATCAACAAATCATGGAGTCTCTCCTCCTGACAGGTACCATTACCTCATTTTGAACTGAATAACAATATTTGCTCTTTAATATACCTCATATGAATCTGATTGCACTGATCCCAACTCCAATACCCTCGTCCTCACCCAGTACAAGCTGCTCAGGAAATAAGCCATTTCAAACACTGCCAAAAATCTCATATGACACCAACAACTCACCAACAAGCTACAACTTGAATGTGATGCATAGGGAAAAACAAACTCTGGAAAAGAACTACCCAGCCCGCATAGCGAATAAAACAGTCGAACAGAGGCTATGAACCCTTCTCAGAGAATGAGAAACAAAATACACAAAAGCAGATATAGGGAACCGTACTCAACATCTCACGTTGCGGCATGTAACCCGATCCACACATGATACTGTGGCGGCGTGCAACTCGATCCAAACAACATAATCGTAGCGGCGTGCCACCCCATCCACACATAACAATAAATAAGGAAATACCCATCAAGCCATAATGTTTATACCTATGAAATACCTGAATATCGACCACAAGCACGCCAAGTGCGAAAATAAAACCCTGGGGAGACGGATAGAGCCATATGCTACAAAACCCAAGTACGGTTAAGGCGCAATAAATGACCTGCATCTCGAGAGCCATCCTGGTCATATAATACCACAACCTACACAGGAACACAACACTTGTGCGAATAATCAAGTCGCCTCACAACCCACATAGCACAATAGAGTATTACATGGAATAGTTGACGACAGAAATAACATTCAACGCTTGAAGACTCCTTTGTAAGCAATGTTATGACCAATGAACACATCCGATCTACTGTAAATCTACTAGCGACCTTAAGCCGATTCCGCTTATCCTATACTGGGCTAATAACCTTTCAAGGATACACAATAACCCTATTCATGACATACACAAACAGCCGTCCAATCCGAAACAACTCCCACAGTCCACAACCAAAGGAATAGAGCGCCCTTCAGGCATAAATTCTCACATTAGCGACAGTACCAGAATCTCCATACTTGGTTTTAATCTTTAACAATCAAGTGACTATTATGTCACACTTATACAATTTTCTCGTGGGATACGCTCCGACAACCTTCCGCACCAGGTAGCAAAGTCAGCACCTCCACACCACCAACCGTACTAATTCTGTAAAGGCAACAAAGAGTCCACAAATCAATACACAAAGCCTCTTACATAGGACACCGTTCTTAGGTGACATTAAAGAAAATGCTAGCTTACTCTGAACATTTGAATTCTTCCCTGCTCATTCGAGCTCATGCCATTCTTGTCAACACCAAACCGCAACCTTGATCCTCAACTTCCAATTCCTATGCCACTCACTGTACCTATCGTGTCGCTATGCGAGAGTACAAGAATTCCTCATAACCCCTTAAATACGAGTAGAATGAACACTTCATTGGCTAGAATCCCTTTCACTCAAATCATTTCAGAAGAACCATTGCAAAAGGTAACTGAATTCCCATAGCCGCAGAGAATACAAACCTCGAGTCGTGGTCTAAACCGTCATAACTCTTCTGGGATCCACTTATACATAACAAAGCCAATAGAATCAAATACCTCCCAAAATCAATCAAATTATGGTGGCTGTCAAGCCCGCACGTACCGCCACAAATCACCTCTATAGCACTAACACGCCGAAGGAACCAATCATTGCCTCAATCACATTGATTCAAACCATTACTAACCGACCCAACTTCCTCCGATTTACTCTTGACTTGCCTCAGGAATAATAATAGTTCCAGTGAAAAACATAATGAAGCTCGATCAACACTCATCCCGAATGACCCAAATCACGAGTTCACATTGTCTCAATACCCACCGCAAAAACTCGATCTTTAACCACACAACGACCCAAAATCCTTAGACACTGCGGTTACATCCTTGAATCCATTAGAACCACTATTGGGAGTCACCCACTCTGACCTGGTCCCGAGTATAATCAAACTCCAACAGTCTGTTAGCACATGAAAACTCCCAAAGAAGCAACCGGATGAAGTCTTTTCCTTGTACATCTCATCCACAAGAAGCATAAATTCTGAGTCTTCCCAAAACCTGAACATGAACCGATAAGGCGAAATATATCACACATTTGATAAGTCTTTTGCTCGAATAACCCCTGCTATTTTCTTTTTCTTAGTCATAATAACCCACTAATGCACTGATAACCAGAAATCGCACAAGCAGACAACCACGCGATCAAATCGTAGACGGCGGGCTCCCCCACTTCGATATAAGCTACCATCACATAATGTAGAGCCCGCAACGATTTCTCCTACTCAATTACTATGATCTCGCACCGTTAACCCATCAAATTTCTCAAAGTTGTTTGTTAAGCTTTTCATGAAACATTCTAAATTATCAGCCAAGATCGTATACTCGACTTTCTACTGGGTAGTAAGTAGAAATCTTCGTAGAAACCTCATCAAAATCATGTAACCACTAACCTTTTTACAAGAGATAACCCACATGTGATATTTCATGCCGACATATTCCAACGACGTTGTACCGGGTACAACTACTACGAGTTCAGTAAACCCTCCTGAGCCTATGCTCGTCCACCAACTGTACAAGTCTATTCCTTCACCATTGACATCAACTGAAAGTCCAACAATACCTTCCAAACTCAAAGTCATGTTGCACCGAAACGATAATCGAATCTTCACACCCTTCTTCATTTCAAGCAAATTCCTTTCTGCTATATTCAATCTTCCTCCGTAGAGTAACCACCATTTGAAATATAATCCTTGGACCTAGTCACTTTCCACCATGCCTCCGAAATCTCTCTAAACTTCCTAAAGGTATGTGGCTATCCTACCACAGAATCCATATGCTACTCTGCCACTCCCCCTTCAGTCAAACCATCTCCTTTAAGCAACTTCTTGAGTGTCATTTTTCATACTTGACCTGCTAGTAATTCAACCACCCCGAGACACCTCCTACCATGTCCTTCCTCATCCTTCGTTTCCCAATTGCTACCTCGGATCAAAATTCATCTCTATAGTACCTGAATTGATAAATTGCTACCAACTCTAAGCCTCCTCGAAGATCATCTTTCTCAAGACATCGTCATTAGAAACACCGATTTGATTCTGAACCGCTACACACCGCTGTCTTTGACAACCGCTCCTCAGGCACCATTTCACAACACCCTGCCCCCAGGGCAAATCAAACAGACCATAATACCGAGGAACCCTAATGCGTTTGAACAATGATGATGACACCACGTCACAAATGAGAATTCCACCACGCTCGAAAATATCAAGTCTTGTTACTCCATCAACTAAAACCTGAACATCTATAGCTCGATTGCCTTTCCTCCGGAATTAAATGCTGAACCTCTAAATCATGCACTGATAAATCCTTCTTTCAAGTCATTCACTGACTTGACACATAAACAAGCACCCTGCCATTACACCATCACCGTGCGATAACAAAGCATGAATATCATAGCAATCGGTGCATAGCCTTAAAATCATCGAAAATATAAATACTGAGTTGAAACGATAGAACATCCTTCCACAAGGCGACGATAATAGCCTGCTTGAATACGCAGTGAAAAACATCCTGCACCATGTCTACAGTACCACTAAAACTCCTCGATGCCCAATCGATAACAAGTGCTCCATGTTGCATAAGATTGAATAGGAAGGAAATGAAGGCATAAGCTTCAATGGAATCAAATCGCACGAAGAGGAATCAAGAAGGGAAGTGCTCCTAACAGCCCTGTAGCCTCTCGAAGATAAGTACAGACGTCTCCGTACCGATCCGTAAGACTCTACTAGACTTTCTCATGACTCGTGAGACCTAAGTGAACCTAACGCTCTAATTCCAAGCTGTCATGACCTAAAATTCACTATAGGCCGTGGTGGCGCCTAACGCTACCGCCAGGCAAACCAACGGTGATTGATCAATTTGATTACTCATTTATTACTTTGAAATCATAATTTCCAGTATGAAATAAAGTTTACAGGGAAAAATGATAATAATTACATGAAGTACCATACTAAACATCCAGTAAGAACCCCCAAACCTGGTGTTACAAGAGAATGAGCATCAACTAGGAAACATAATAAAATACAACATCTATCTGGATACAAGTTAGACAGGAGAATATAAATAACTCTGATAGGGACTCTGTATGTTGTGGATCGTAACATGGAATGCAGCTCACGGTGAAGTCCCCGCACTAGCTGCGCCTTTGCGCCCAAAGACCACTAGACATATATGTACCTGCATAATAAGTGCAGCAAGTGCAGCATGAGTATGTAAATCAATGCGTACCCAGTAAGTATCTAGCCTAACCCCGAATGAGTAGTGACGAGGGGTCGACATTTACTAATGGTCCAATAAGTTAAATACATTAGGAAGTTAACAGATGTGACGCCGAATTAATAAACGAAATAACAAGTATAAATACATGGTACAATCCTCCTCTCAACAATAAACTCAAGCTCTCAGCTAGTATTTACCTCCTCAATCGGAGTATATATATAATGGACCTCATCAGATAAGTCATCATAATTCAAATCAGGAAAACTCACAGATACACTGGCTTCTTGTATATATTACACACGATTTCATAAGAGTATTTTAGAGAATTGTCAAGGCGTACGGCCCGATCCCATCATAATGTGTGAACTGCAGAGGGTCGAATGGCACGAACCATAGATACATCTATTATATTGCCGAGGTGAACCGCCCGATCCCATGAGAGTGTGATACAAAATCCTGCCGAGGCGAACGGCCCGATCCTATCATAATGTGCGTACTGTTGAGGGTCGAAACAAAACGAACCATAGATGTATCTATTATAATGCCGAGGCGAACAGCCCATCCCATTAGAATAAGAAGCTTTAACGGGTCCTTGACCTGACTTATGAATAAACGTGTGAGATATAATATTTTTTAAGGAAAACCTTTCGAGGAAAGCGCATAGCATGGGAGAAATTCGTAAGAGGAGTAAAATTATTCCGCAGCTAATCATGAAGCCCGCCAAATATTTACAATAGAAAGTCTATCACTCTACGCAAGTCTAGTCTCAAGTCATAATGCGAAATAAAAGAATTAAATGAGCAAAGATAACTCCTATAGTACAATTTCAGCATGATGGGAACCTAAATCTACCCGAACAATAACATGAATTTAGCTACGTACAGACTCTCATCACCTTGTGCGTACGTAGCCCCCGAAACAAGTAGCACATATCAAATACATCACCTAGGGGATAGTTTCCCCCTCACAGAGTTAGACAGGATACTTACCTCGCTCTGAAGCTCCATAACCGGCTCCAAAACCTCTCTAACACCTCAAACCGATGCCCGTTGATCCAAAATTAGTCAAACAATGTGTAAACCAATCTAAATATACTCTAATAACCATAATTAATCAATTTAAATAATTTTCAACTCCGCTTGAAAAGTTGATAAAAGTCAACCCTCTGGCTCATATGCCCGGATTCCAAAATTTTTTGAAGATAAACATTACCCACAATAATACGAACTCAAAAATATGATTTATTCTTAATTCCATATCCAATTTCATGGTCAAAATCTAAAAATACCAATTTCTAGGTTTTCTACCTAAATCCCAAATTTCTAGAAATTCCCATGCTTAAATCCATATATAAATCATGTATTTAACTCACAATGTGAAGAAATCACTTACCCCATAATAAATGACAAGAATGGCACTCCAAAATCTCCCCCAAGGCCAGCTCTAATGAGAGAAAAGAGGTGAAATAAGCCAAGACCCGATTTGGCTAACATATACATTCTGCCTAGGCAATTTTTGCATCTTCGAAGCTAAAGGCTACTTCTGCAACAACAAATCCGTTTCTGCGAAAAGCACTGGAGGCTGTCCCCTTCGCACTTGTGGACAAGGTCTGGCTCCTACGATATCGCAGGTGTGGCAGTCCCCCTCGCTTCTGCGCTAAAGGACCCTGCATCTGTGCCATCGCAGATGCGAAAATGGTCTCCCACCTACGGCTACTGCCCAGCTCGCCCAAAACCGTTTCTGCAACCCTCTTGGCCGCTTCTGCGGTTTTACACTGCGGCCAAAACCTCGCAGGTGCAGTTACACCAGATGTGCTGCCACCAGAAATTGCATCAGGCAGAATTCTCACTCCGATTCAATCTGAATCAAACCCGAGGCCCTCGGGACCCCATCCAAATACACCAACGCATCCCAAAACATGACACGGACTTAGCCGAATCATCAAATCACACCAAAAAACATCAAAACTACGGATCGACGATCGAAACCCTTCTTAAAACTTTCAAACTTTTAAACTTCGTCGACGTATCCAAACCATATCAAAACATTTTACGGAATGACGCCAAACTTTGCGCGCAAGTCAAAAATCACGATATGAGCCTATTTCAAGGCTCGGAACCCCAAACAAAAATTGTTAACATCAAATCCACTTCAAATCAAACTTATGAAATTCTAAACTTTTAATAATGCCAACTTTCTACAATAAGCACCGAAATGCTTCCGAACCACCCAATAATCAACCCGAACATACGCCCAAGTTTGAAATTGTCGTACGAACCTATTGGAACCTTCAAATCCCGATTGCTAGGTCGTTTAATCAAAAGTAAAACCTTAGTCAATTCTTTCAGCTTTAAGCTTTTGAATTTAGAATTTTCTTTCCAAATCAACTCCGAACTTCCCGAGATTTAATTTCGACAACACGCACAAGTCATAAAACATGAAGTGAA
This sequence comes from Nicotiana obtusifolia, assembly GCA_002018475.1. Taxonomy (NCBI): domain Eukaryota; kingdom Viridiplantae; phylum Streptophyta; class Magnoliopsida; order Solanales; family Solanaceae; genus Nicotiana; species Nicotiana obtusifolia. The sequence continues at coordinate 113,666 of MCJB01015441.1, read as the reverse complement.
GCTACTCAAGGCCTCAAACTGCCGGGTGACGGGCTAGAGCTCAAAACGCCCGTTAGGTCGTTACATTTTGCTTTCTAGATCCTTGTTCCCCTAATTAAGGCTCTGCGCATGTGCTTTTACTATTTTATGACTTGAGGGGATGGTTGGTTTAGGTTTGGAAGGTGTCGGGTTGAAATCGGAACACTTAGTTCCTTAATAATGGCCTATGATGACCAAATCTTACTTGAGTCAACCTTTTGAATAAATGACCTCAAAACCGGGATTTGATGGTTCCAATAGGTTTGTATGATGATTTTGTACTTGGGCGTGTGTTCAGATTGGGTTTCGGGTGATCTGGGAGCGTTCCAACGCTTAATGTTGAAAGCTGGTTCATTGAAGGTTTTCTAGTTCTTTTAATTTGGTTTGGAGTAGATTTTGGTGTTTCGATGCCCGTTTGGGATTTCAAGCTTGGGAATATTCCGTATGGTGATTTATACATAATATTTTGGGTGATTTCGAGTAGTCTAAGTATGATTTGGCGCGTTCGGAACTAGTTGAGAAGTTTAAAGTTCATAAGTTGATTCACTTAATTTTGAGGTGTGATTCTCCGTTTCGATGTTGTTTTACGAATTCCGAGGGTTCGAGCAGGTCCTTATTATGTTTATAGACTTGTTGGTGCATTTGGACGGGGTCCTAGGTGGCTCGGGTGTGTTTCGGACCACCCGGAGCTATGTCAAAAATTGCATAAAATGTTGTTCTGGTTTCCTTCTTCGCGAATGCTAGGGGAATGAGTATTTTGTTCTTCGCGTTCACGAAGTAGGGGTTGCGATCGTGGAGGCTTTGGATCAGTGGCCTTTGCGTTTGCGGTGGCCATCTCACGTTCGCGTAGAAGGCCTGGACCTGGGGAATGGTCAGGTAAAATGCCCTACACGTTCGCTAAGGCTGGTCACATTCGCATAGGTTAGCAGGGCATGTGCTTTGTGTTCGTGAATCCTTTCTCACGATCGCGTAAGAGGGTTTCAGGTGCTTGGATGGTTTTGCCTTCACGATCGCGAGGGCTTGTTTGCGATCGAAAAGAAGGCAGGCCTGGGCAATGGACTTTAATAAAATGGGACTTGGCCTATTTAGTTCATTTCTCTCATTTCTTGGCCGATTCTAGAGCTTCTTGGAGAGAGGTTTTCACCTAGCTATTAAAGGTAAGTGATTTATATATAATGTAAGTTAAATACATAGGTTATGGATAAATTTTAACATTTAAAATGTGAAAATTTTAGGAATTTGTTGAGAAACCTAAGTTTTGATAAAAATAAGATTTGTCCACGAAAATGGTTACGGAATTGAGTAGATATTATATATTTGTATTTGTGAGGTTATGGGTAATAATTATTTATAAAATTTTTCAGAATCCTGGCATGCAGGCCCGAGGGTGGATTTTAGGAATCTTCCAAATTGGATTGGGTAATTTTTATAATAGTTAAATTATGAACTTCTGAGCAATTATTGATTAGTAGTACAACCTTTGGCTAGTTTCGGATTGTTCGGCATCGATTTGAGGCTCTTAGAGTGATTCATGACTGGAAAGTGGACTTGGGAACGAGGTAAGTCTCTTTCCTAACCTTGTAAGAGGGAATTAACCCCATAGGTATTTAAATTGCTATTTGCTACTAATTTTGGGTGCTACATACGCACGAAATGACGAGAGTCTGTGCGTAGCTAAAATTCATGTTATGTCCAGATAGACATAGGCCTTTATTATGCTATTACTTGCACTATTTGAACTCAATTTGCTAGTTTAATTGCTTGAAGTAATAAATAAAATTTGGTTAAAGATTATGTTAAATCGACTTCGTTACTTAGAGAGTTGGCGGAATGTTTAATCATTGATGGAAATTTATATTCTTCTATGGGCTTACCTTCAAGTTGTAAATACAAAATTCATAATCCGAAGAGTTTCCCTATTCCTGTGGATCAAGCCGAATGCCTCGCCAACATTTAAATATATTATGGGATGCATCCATGGATCGGGCCGTATGACCTAGGTAGTGTATGTACATGATTATTATGGATCGGGCCGTACGACCTCGGCATAACTCGTGCGTCTTGTCGCTCCGAGTCTGATTATACTTGATATGTCTTTTATGACTTGAGAATCTATAAATACATGTTGGACCCTTACTTGTTGAGATTAGCATGTGATAGTTGGGGACTTTCAATTGTTATTTTGTTAAAGGATCATTTAATTATTGCCTCTTATTTCATTATTGATGTTCTATTTCATGCCTATTAAATATTTTAGTACATTATGTATATTGCCCACTAGTAAGTGTCGATGTCGACCCCTCATTACTAATTCTTCGAGGTTAGACTAGATACTTACTGGGTACACGTAGTTTACGTACTCACGCTATACTTCTGCACATATTGTGCAGGTTCTGAGGCAGTGCATCTGGAGTTCGTTCAGGCGCGTATCCGTATTACCCGGAGGCCTAGTGGTGAGCTGCTTCTCATGCTTCGTTCTGCAGCACCGTAGCCTTCTCTTGTTATGTTTTTATCATTTCTATCTATTCTGTTTCAAACAGTAGTTCTTAAAGAGTTTTGTATATTCTACTAGATACCCTTGAACTTTTGACACCGGGTTTTGAGAATTCTAGTAGACACTCGCGGGTTTTGATTATTTAAATTCACTATCTTTCTTTCTTGTTTAGTTTATGCTTTACATTACTATGCTCACTTACTATTTGTTTCCTTATTAAATAAAAATCAAAGATTTTAAATATATTAAAATGAGCATATAAATGGGTAGTTCACCGTTGGCTTACCTAGCGGCCGCGTTATGCACCATCACGTCCTATAGTGAAAATTAGGTCGTGATAATATCTATCTAGTTTAATTATATCATTAAAATGGTAACCCGGCCCTATAGGGAGGTAACCATTTTGGTGAGATTAATTGGAATGATATAGTAAACCTTTAAGTTGAAAATTATCTTATGTCCACAGGTACAGATTGATTTTTATGTATTTTGGTTTACTAGTCTAATAAAGTATGCATGTGTTTCAACCTCTGCCCACAGAATGGTCTATAATTTACTTAGAATCGGTATTGTACACGATTCATCTTTGATGGATTGTACTTCATAGCTTATGTATATTTATCCTTGTTTTGCAGTCTTTACAGCTTTTCCTACCACTATTTTTAATGAGAATGCTCGAATTTTAATATTTTTTGGTGACGATTATACTTAATGGAAGGAGAAAGTCCTTCTCACTTTAGGGTGCTCGGATCTGAACCTGACACTTTGTATGAAAGAACTACCTATTCCCACGGTGGGAGCGATCTAATCGCTTAAGATTAATGCTCATAAAAGCCCACATAAGCCAAAGCATTAGGGGTTCTATCCCTAATAGCAGGCAATTGATGAACAATTCATAAGATCTAACAAGGCATTAGCCAGCACCCTTATGAAGAGGCTCCAAGTATGACTTTTGACAGAATTTGTTCAGTGCATGACCACATTATGGAGATGAGAGACATTGCTGCTAAATTCAAGTCCCTTGAGGTTGATATGCCTGAACCATTTCTTGTGCATTACATTCTCAACTCATTTCCTACGAAATATGGTCTGTTCAAGATTTCTTATAACACACATAAGGATAAATGGTCAATCAATGAACTTTTGACCATGTGTGTTCAAGAAGAAGAGAGGTTGAAGCATGAGACACCTGAAAGTGTTAATTTGATGACTCATAGTAAGAGAAATTCAAAGAAGCGCAAAAGTGTTCCCACGAAGAAGAAAAGCACTATTGACAAAGATGCTTGCCGTTTCTGTAAGAAGAAGGGACATTGGAAGAAGGATTGCCTGAAATACATGAAATGGCTAGAGAAGAAAGGTAATTTTACCTTTGTATGTTATGAATCTAATTTTACTGAAGTTTCTAGTAATACATGGTGGATTGATTCTGGTGCTACAATTTACATTGCCAAAATCATTCACGGCTTTCTAACTCAGAGGAAGTCGATAGGAACTGAACAATACGTCTATTTTGGCAATTGGACGCGTTCGCGTGTAGAAGTCGTGGGGACTTATAGGCTCATTTTGAAGGACGATTTTCACTTATATTTGAAAAATGCTTTTTATGTTCCAAAATATTCTAGAAATTTAATTTCTCTTTCAAGACTATCAATTAATGGATATGATTTGAATTTTTATTATCCTTCTATGAAATTTTTGAAAGACAATAAAGTTATTGGTTTTGAAAATTTGAATGAAAATTTATATAAACTTGAGCTAGACCCCACATTTGAATGCAATATTTTAACTTTGCATGACAAAGAAATTGGCACTAAGTGATGTATTATCAATGAGAACTCATAAGTCTTTAGCACAAGAGATTGGGACACATCTCTATTGATAGAGTTAAAAGGTTGGTCAATGATGGAGTTCTAAAAGATCTTGATTTTTCTAAAGTTGGAACTTTTGTGGACTGCATAAGGGGTAAGCAGACCAAGAAATCAACTACAGGTTCCAAAAGGAGTTTTAAATTGCTTGAGATCATACATATAGACATCGTGGACCTTTTCCTACTCCTTGCTTGAATGGTGAGAGATATTTTATCTCATGTATTTATGATTATTCAAGATATATGTATCTATATTTTCTGTTTAACAAATCAAAAACACTTGATGTTTTTAAAGTTTACTCAGCACCAATCAAGAATCCCCAAGGAATTTCAAGAATTCTTGTTATACATTTATTCCAACCCTCAATCCTTTTTTCTAGATTCATGGAATAAAAAATATGTAATTGTCAGCAAAGTTGTTTCTTTTTTTTTTCAAATCCAAAAAGCTCTTCTTACTTAGAATAGGTCAGAAGTAGAGAAAGAAATGGGTGCTCAGATCTATATTGTAAGATCTAAGAGGGGTGGAGAATATTATAGTAGGTACACAGATAAGGAACAAGTTAAGAGTTTATCTGCTAAGTTTCTTGAAAGTGAAAGTATAATTGCCCAATATACCACGCTAAGAAAACCACAACATAATGGTGTGGCAGAAAAGAAAAAAAAGAAACCGAACACTAATGGACATGGTAAGAAGCATGATTAGCAGGTCAAATTTACTTTTATCTTTATGGATTGAAGCCTTAAAACCCACTGTGTATATTTTAAATAGGGTTCCATCCAAGGCTGTCCCCAAGCCACATTTTGAATTATGAAATGGAAACCTAGTTTAAATCATTTATACGTTTGGGGATGTTCAAATGAAGTAAAGGTTTATAATCCATACCTAAATAAGTTGGATAAAGAACAATAAGCGGTTATTTTATAGGCTATGCGGTTAACTCTAAGGGATTTAGGTATTATTGTTCTTCTCATTCTCCAAAAATTGTTAAGGCTAGAAATGCTAATTTTCTTGAGGAGCATCAAGAAAGTGGAAGTGGTTTGACTCAAAAAGTGGAACTAGAAGAAATAAGAAAACCATATGTGGTACCTTTATATATTGGGAACTTGAATGTTTCTTAGAAAATTCTCATGAATTATCTGAACAAGAACAAGTTCAAGAGCCGCCACCACTTGAGGAGCCACATGAAGATCAACCCGCTTTACCTGAACCATCTGAAGAGTGTTTGACCCAGTAGCAGTAAGAAAATCCTCAAGAGTTCGAAAACCAGCAATTTCTAGTGACTATGTTGTATATCTCCAAGAGTTTGATTATGATATTGGACTAAAAGATGATCCATGCTCGTTTTCACAAGCCATGAATTGAGAAAACTCGACACTTTGATATGATGCCATGAAAGAAGAGTTAGAACCTATGGATAAAAATAAAGTCTGGGATCTCATCAAATTACCAAAAGGAGCCTCTACTATAGGTTACAAATGGGTTTTTAAAATCAAAAGAGACTCATCTGGTAATATCAAACGATATAAAGCCAGACTTGTGGCCAAAAGTTTTACTCATAGAGAAGGCATTGATTACCATGAAACCTTCTCTCTAGTATCAAAGAGGATGCATTGACAATAATCATGACATTAGTAATCAATGCCTAAAATAACCAGTAATTTCTGGGACCTAAAATAATTTCTGGACTATCTCAAGGCCTACATTGAAAGAATTCTGGAAAGATTCGGAATGAAGAACTGTTCACCTATAGCAGCACCCACAATAAAAGGTGACAAATTCTCATTGAATAAATATCCACAAAATGCATTAGAAAAGGAGCAAATGAAAGGAATTCCCTATGCTTTGCTTGTTGGGTGTCTTATGTATGCACAGGTCTGTACTAGATATGATATTGCTTTTGCGGTAGGAATGCTTGGCAAATATCAAAGTAATCGTGGTCTTGATCATTAAAAAGCTAGTAAAAGGGTTTTGAGATATTTTCAAGGAACCAAGGATTTTAACCTCACATACAAATACTCGGACTCATTGGAGGTGATTGTTTATTTAGACTCTGATTTGGGTGGATGCAAAGACACTGGTAAATCTACTTCAGGATACATTTTCCTTCTTGCTGGAGGTGTTGTATCTTGGAGAAGTGTCAAGCAGTCAATTGTTGCAACATCCACTATGGAAGCTAAAGTTATAGCAGGCTATGGAGCTACATCACAGGAGTTATGGTTGAAGAACTTTATTTTCAGTCTTAGGATTGTCGATTCTATTTCAAGGCCAATGAGAATCTTTTGTGACAACTCAGCTGCAATTTTCTTTTCTAAGAATAATAAAAGTGGTAGCCAAAGCAAGCATATCGACATAAAGTACTTGATGGTTAGAGAGTATGTCAAGAAGCAAGAGGTGTATTTTGTGCATGTTAGTACTACTTTAATGATTGTTGATCCTATGACTAAAGGTCAACCGGCTAATATTTTCAAGGATCATGTAATCCATATGGGGCTTAGTAACTCAATTTAGTCTTGCTTTGCTCTCTAACAGTTTGTCCAGATATTATATTTATTTTGATATACATGACAATGCATACTTTTGGTTTTTCATGTCTTATTTGTGATTAGATGAAAAAAATTGGACTCCGAATGACTTATATTAAGTTCATTCATAAAGTTGTTAGACACTTTGTTAGAATGTATTGTGCACTGTAATACATGGAAGGAAGTGTTTATTTAAAAGCATGGCCGCCATGATTCATGTAATGATATGTTCTAGTTTAAGTGATTGTTGCATAACTTTTAGTAGAGTGATAAAGTCTATGGCCATATTGTTATAGTTATCATTCATAAAGGATTATCTTATTATAATATGTCGACCAAGTGGGAGAATGTAAGAATTACATATCACTTTAATGAGACTTTTGTGGCCCACATATTATTAATTAAGTTAATTATCTTGTCTCCTAAGTAATTACCTTATTAAATAATATTTTGTGGTTATGCATATCTAGAAATTTCCTTGATGGAAGGAAACTATTAATTATGAGTCCCTAAAGCAACCGTATATTATGGAGAAGTCCCTAGGACTAACGTATTTGTCTAAGAGTCCCTAGCCTACCTATAAAAATGCATATGGCTTCATCAGTCTGGCATCCTACGATAGGCACAGGATAGAAGGTTCCCTAGGTTTTCTGTCAAAGTTTTTCAAAGGCGTTTTTCTATAACGCTAGAAAAATAATGGTTGAAGGTACGTTCCTATTAATATTTCACCCCATAAGCTCTGTGTATGTGTTTAAATTTCAACAATTGTACTACTGTCTTTTTTCTCAAAATACATGTTATTTGTATACATGATTGAGACACTTCAAAATTATATATTTATGCTACTTTGCCCTTGTTATAGCTAAAGTAATGAATATATAAATTTAGCGCAACCGATTACGCTTTTCATTTTTTTCTCAGTCAGTTAATGTTGTATGTTGATAGATCATCTCTTACTATAATCTTCTACGGGTAATAACGAACTTCCACGTACAAAGCATTAGGCATCAACTACTAAAGAAAAGTTGATGTCAAAAAGATTAAAATTTCAGCAATGTTTTTTTTCTTAAAGAACTTTTCCAAAACTTTCTATTCCGCAAAGGAGAAATTGCTATGATAATAATAGCAAACTTCCAAGGACATAGTACTTACTATATATATATATATATGCGCGCGCAGAAGTGAAGTTAGAATTTAAAGTTTATGGATTCTTAACTTGCTATAAAATTCATGCATGGGGTTAAACTGATAAACAACAGGTGAATGTTTGACGAGTTAACACGTGGAAGCAAAGACAAGTAAGATATGAGTCAGCAAATAGCTGGCATCGGTTACCAGTATGTGACCGGTGCTGGGTAAGTTCCGAAGATAGTGAAACCGAGGATGAAGATTTGAAGGAAAGAGATTGGTTTGAAAATACAGCATTCAATGAGCAGTTGTTACAAAGAATCTTTGCATTAATACCCAGTTGTTATTCAATCATCAAAAGGGGTTTTATTCGTATTAAAGAAGAGCTTGATTTAGGGATCTTGTCTTCCTGAATTGAATTATAAATAGGAGAATTCATATTCATTGTTGGACACGAAACATTCTGTATACAAAAAAAGGCAAATCTTGATCTTATTCCATAAAACAATATTCTTTACTTTGTTGTTCATATATTCTTATTATTCTTTTTGGAGAAGTTCAGCTCACAGTCAGGCTTGCGTTTTCTTTTTGAATTTATTTTCATTAATTTATTTTTGTACTTGATTATTTCATATTCTTGGATTAAATTAATTTACATGTCTATAAACCACATTAGAAATCAACCGTGTCGTTTTACAAGTAAATAATTCATAACTAGTTTTAGATATTGAAGTTACAATTAAATATTTATCATATTTAATGTATTCCTAATACAAACATAGAATCCGTACTTAATATTTTAACTCTGCCCTGCATACGTGAAGGGGAGTGCATTGAAATACTAGACAAACGGGGTTACTTGAAAATGATTGTTGGGGGAGAGTAGTGAAGGAAACTAAACAAAATGCACCCCTAACTTCGAAAGAAAAATTTATGTTTTGATTAGAAAAGTAACACATAACATGAATAGACAAATGTTTACTAAAAACACATGACTTTGTTAGGGTGTCTCTCTAGCAACCCCTTTTGTTCATGAACCAAAGTACCAAACAGTACTTAGGACATTCTCAGATATACACACTATGTGTAATTCTACACTATATACACATGCTCTTTATTCACAATTATCAAAAATTTGTCAATGAACAAAAAATGTTGGTACCTATAGTGGCTGAATCGTGGTTCTTAGCCGACCACGAGAGTTAAATTCCCTATTCTATACACAAATTAGAGCATATAGAGGACATTGTTAAAAGTTTTTTCTGTTGTGTGCACTACAAATATAAACTTAGCTACATATCTAGATTTTTTTATAAAGCTCTAATAGAGGACATTGTTAAAAGTTTTTTCTGTTATGTGCACTACAAATATAAACTTAGCTACATATCTAGATTTTTTTATAAAATTTCACTTTGGTTGATATTATGTGTATTTATGAAAAATAGACTTGCCACGTGGGTCTATTAAATGGGGACATATGTCACCAAATTTATGAGAAAGTGAAGAATGACATGTAAAGATGATATGTGAAACACCCTCGGGGCCGAACATACTCGTACCATGACTATTAGTCTCGGAATAGATCATCATAGAATAGCTCGGAATCAGGTACGAGAGAATAGGTCATTAATATAAATGAGAAAAGAATCAATTAATCCCATATCACATGGGATTTACCATCATTACGCCATCAGTTACAAATCAATTATGTAACGTACAATAAATGCAATAAATGATTGTGACGGACAAAACAATAGAATCAATTATGAAATTGACTCAACAGTGTGATCACCCGATAGGTCATATTGAGTTTTAGCCTTTATTTCCATATTCGAAGACCTTGATTAGTTCCGTTTAGCATTTCTCAATTTGCGTGCACAGCCCGTGTCTTATTCCGGAAAGTCTTTATGTGAAAAATTGAAGAAAGTGTAAATTTTAGCCTTAAAAAAAATTTGAGCTGACTACGGTTCCAGATCGGTACTTTGACGGTCTCGATGAGTCCGTATCGTGATTTGGGACTTAGGCGTATGCCCAAAATTGAATTCGAAAGTCCCTAACTTGATTTAATGTGATATGTTGAAAGCTAGTAATTTGAAGGTTTGAAGAATACCGAAGTTTGACCATAGGTTGACTTTATAGCTATCGGGCTTGGATTTCGGTTCTGAAATTTGGTATAGTTTTATTTTACTATTGATGACTTGTTTGAAAATTTTAGTACAAAACGGAGTTGATTTCACATAATTCGGACACTCAGTTGTGAATTTTAAAGTTCTTAAGTTTCTTTAAAAATTTTATGTATTTCGATGTCTGATTCGTAGTTTTAGGTGTTATTTTGGTGTTTTAATCGCGCGAGCGAGTTCGGATGATGTTATTACACTTGAGTGCATGTTTGGTTTGGAGCCCGAAGTGCTCGAGTAAGTTTCAGATAGGCTACGAACCATTTTTGGACTTAGGGGTTGCAGCTTCAGCTGGTTTTCTGGTATTTGGTGCGTTGTGCTTCGCGATCGCGAAAAGGAAGTTGGGCTGGGGGCGGATTCCTTCATTGCTAATGCGATTGCTTGGTCATGAACGTGAAGCACTGGGGGGTTTACCCTTCGCGAACGTGACCAGCCTCTTTAGAACGCGTAAGGTTATAGGGCCTGGGAGGGGAGCTGTGTGGTGTTCTACGCCGAACGCGATCCTAGGACTGCAAACGCGAAGACTAAGGGGAAAAGGCCATCGCGAACGTGAAGAGCATCTCGTGAACGCGTAGGCCAACTGGGCCACTACTTCTCGATCGCATCAGGTCCTTCGTGAATACGAAGAAGACCTGATGCCAGTGATTGAAACAGACCAAACGCCGGGATTTATCCCATTTTTCATCATTTTCAAGTTTGAGCTCGATCTAGAGGTGATTTTGAAGAGAGTTTTCATCCCAAATTCATAGATTAGTAGATTTTAAATTATTTTCTTCCATTTCTATAAAAACCCATTGATTTTAACATTTAACCTATGCTTTTTAACCGTAGAAATTGGATATTTTGACAATTTGAGATTTAGACCTCAAATTGAACTCGGATTTCGAAACTAATCACATAATCAGGCTCGGGGGAGAATGAGTAATTAGGTTTTGGTTCGAATCTCAAGTTTTGACCAAGCGGGCCTGGAGTTGACATCTGTTGACTTTTTCCAAAATCATTAAAGATTATTTTTTTTCACTCGTGGGTAGTTTCCAAAGCTTATTTTGAATTGTTTGGACTATATTTGGTTAGATTTGATTGGTTTGGAGGCTAATTCAAGAGGAAAGGCCCCAATTGAGCTTTGATTTGATTGCGAAGCAAGGTAAGTATTGGATCTAACCTTGACTTGAGGGAATTAGGAATTTTTGAACTATGTGTTGTGTGATTATGTGAGAAAACGACATATATGTGAGGTGACAAATGTATATATGCCGTCAAGATATCTGCTCTCCATCTGTTTCGTTATTTCATGAATTATCTTGTTCCATGCTTTAATATTTGATTTTTATGCCATAATTTTTATTTGTCATTTAATTTTCTCGTACGAAATTTTTCGTTCCTTCCATTACTCCATCCTTATTTGCTACTTGACTTTAATTGTTTTACTTTCACATTTTGATTGTCACGTGTTTTACTTCTTCTATTTTTTTATAATATTTGTTGCATTCTTTGATTATTATGTGGTCCTTTATTGCCTTGTACCTTTATTCTCTTGATGTAAAAATTCTTGTAAATTGGGCTATCGGATTGTTTATGTTAATTGAAATTGTTTGTGTAGCGGGTTGCATGCCGCAACAGAGATTGAAAGGTAATGAACTGAAATAGTGGAATAAGGACGAATTTTGACATTGATAAATAATGATATGGTGGGATCAGGTTGCGCGCCACAACGGATTGTATATGTGGTACTTGACATTGATAAGTGTTGATACGGTCGGATCAGGTTGTGCACTGCAACGGTTTGTATGTTAAACTTGTTGTTATTGTTGAGTTGGCCTCGGTATTTTTATATGAGATTATGAGACGTGTTATTCTGGGCTTTCTGTTATTTAGGTTTGAGTTCACTTTCATGAGTTAATTGTTTTACTTCCACTTCCTGTTTCTTTTCCTGTTGCTATTATTATTATTATTATTATTATTATTATTATTATTATTATTATTATTATTATTATTATTATTATTATTATTATTATTATTATTATTATTACTGCATACAGGTTATTGTAAGTGGCCCGTTTTAGCCTCGTCACTACTTCGTCGAGGTTAGGCTCGGCACTTACAGAGTACATGGAGTCGGTTATACTCATACTACACTCTACACTTCTTGTGCAAATAGCGAAATTGGTCCTAGCGGCGCTCAATAGCTTATTCTTGGATTCAGTCGCTGCTAGAGACTTGAGGTAGAGCTGCACGATGTTCGCAGCCCTAAAGTCCCCTTCCCTTCTATCTTTATTGTTTTATTGATTTTCAAAATAGTTTATTTTGTTCAGACCTTGTTTGTAGCACTCTAGATGTTCATGTACTCCTGACTCCAGCTTCTGGTTATGTTTAGACTTTGTTGTTCAGTCTTATTTTACTCTACTTCAGACTTATATCTTTATCATTGTTATATTTTGTTTTCAATTGTTAAAATCAGTTCAGCTTTCGGTTTCACGTCGCCTTTCCTAGCAAGTAGATGTTAGGTGACATCATGACCCCGAGATTAGGATTTCGGACCGTGACAAGTTGGTATCAGAGAACTAGGTTGCGTAGGTCTCATGAGTCATGAGCAAGCTTAGTAGACGAGTCTGGAGGATCGGTACAGAGACATTTATACTTATCTTCTAGAGGCTATGGAGTTTTAGGAAAATTTTCACTTCTTTCTTTTCCTATCGTGCGATATTGTTCTAACATTGATGTTTGAATCATTCCGTTCTTTCCCTCTCGTTGATGGTGAGAACACGCACAACATCTACAGTCAGGCAGGAGCTGGAACCCCCTATTGCAGCTACTACCGGGGTGGAGGTCGAGGTCGAGGTCGAGCCAGAGGCTAAGGAAGAGGCAGAGCTCATCATAGAGCTCGAGAAGCAACACCCATAGTGGAGCCTCAGATTGATCATGGGGAGAAGATCCCGGCTCAGATCGTACCATTTGGACCAGCTTAGGTCCCGGAGGAATTCATAGCCACTCTAGTGCTTCAGGACGCTCTAGTCCGCCTGGTGGGCCTTATGGAGAGTGTGGCCCAGATTGTGCATTTCGGGTGGCACCAGCTGTCTCTCAGGTTGGGGAAGGAGCACAGACTCCTACTATTCACACTCCGGAGCAGATGGCTCCCATATATCAGACTCCAGCAGCCCAGTAAGTTGAGGTAGTTCAGTCGGTTGTTGCGGCGCAGACCGGGGATAGGCCCACTATGTCTACTGAGGCCTTGATGAGGCTGGATAAGTTTATAAAAATCTTCCCTATTCACTTTAGTGGTGCACCTTCTGAGGACCCACAGGATTACTTGGACCGTTGCCACGAGGTGTTAGGCAACATGGGCATTATTGAGACCTATGGGGTCAACTTTGTAGTATTCTAGATCACCGGTTCTGCCAAGTGATGGTGGAGAGATTATGTGTTGACCAGACTAGCTGGTTCGCCTTCACTTACGTGGGATCAGTTTTCATAGCTATTTCTTGAGAAGTTCATTACTTTCACTCTGAGAGAGGAGTATCGCAGGCAGTTCGAGCGCCTTCAGCAGGATGGCATGACCGTCACCCAGTATGAGACTCGATTTGTGGACCTAGCTCACCATACCATTGTCTTGCTCCTTACTAAGAGGGAGAGAGTGAGGAGATTCATTGATGGACTCACTTTCAGTATCAGGCTATAGATGGCCAAGGAGAATAGAGATGATATTTCTGTCTAGAAGGCCGTAGAGATTGCTAGACGGACCGAGATGATTCATGGTCAGGAGAGGGGGCCGGTGTCTGACAAGAGGCCTCGTCATTTCAGTGGTTTCAGTGGTGCCTCATTTGGAAGCAGGGGTACTTTTGGTAGAGGCCATCCTCCTAGGCCGTTCTAGTCATCTTTTTAGGTATCCCACAGTGTTTCAAGTAGTCATGGTCCTTGTGTATCTCATCCTAAGTAGCTAGCCTACAGTGCACCATCAGCTCTATTAGTGCGCCTCCGATCCAGAGCTACCACAATGGCTATCCGGCCCGTCTGGGTTACTCTCAGCTTCGACAGTTGAAAGGGTGTTTTGAGTGTGGGGGTACAACTCACATCAGGAGGTATTGCCCGAGATTGTCGAGCAGCATGCCACAGTAGAGTTCTCGTGCCATGGTCTGGCACTGGTTCCTTCACTGCCCGCTCAGCCAGCTAGAGGCAAGGGTCAGGCTGCAACAGTGGAGGTCAGGCCATTAGAGGTGGAGGTCAGGCCGTTAGAGGTGGAGGCCAGCCAGCTAGAGGTCGTCTGAGAGGCAAAGGCCAAAGTGGTGGGGCCCAACCCTATTTTTATTCATCCCAAACTAGACCTGAGGCCGAGTCGTCTGATGCCATTATCATAGGTATTATTCTAGTTTTCCATAAAGATGCTTCAGTTCTATTTGATCCCGGCTCTACTTATTCCTACACGTCATCCTATTTTGCTTCATATCTGGTTGTGCCTCGTAATTTTTTGAGTGCTCCTGTGCATATGTCCACACCTATGGGAGATTCTATTGTTGTAGACCGTGTTTATCACTCGTGTGTGATTACTATTGGGATTCTGAGACTAGTGTAGATCCTACTTCTTTATATGGTAGATTTTAATGTTATTTTGGCCATGGATTGGTTGTCACTTTATCATGCTATATTAGACTGTACGCCAAGATGGTGACCTTAGCCATGCTGGGGTTGCCTCTATTAGAGTGGAGAGGGACTCCTGGCCATTCTACCACCAGGGTTATTTCTTATGTGAATGCTCGGCGTATGGTCAAGAAAAGATGTCTAGCTTATTTGCCCTATATCTGTGATTCTAGTGCGGAGGTTCCTTCCATGGATTTAGTACTAGTTGTGCGTGAGTTTCCAGAGATGTTTCCTACAGATCTGTCAGGGATGCTACCCGATAGAGATATTGACTTCTGGACTGATTTGGCTCCGGGCACCCAGCACATTTCTATTCCACCATATCGTATGGCCCTGCCTAAGTTGAAGGAACTGAAGGAACAGTTGCAAGATTTTCTTGATAAGAGATACATTAGACCTAGTGTCTCACCTTGGGGTGCACTCGTGTTGTTCGTGAAAAAGAAGGATGGTTCGATGAGGATGTGATAAATTATCAGTAGTTGAGCAAAGTCACTATCAAGAACAAGTATATGTTGTCGACGATTGATGATTTATTTGATCAGCTTCAGGGCGGCAAAGTGTTTTTGAAGATTGATTCGAGATCTGGCTACCATCATTTGAAGATTAGGGCATCGGATATCCCTAAGACAGCTTTTTGGACTCGGTATGGGCATTATGAGTTCCTACTGATGTCATCTGGGTTGACAAATGTCCCACCAGCATTTATGGATTTGATGAACTAGGTATTTAAGCCCTATTTAGATTCTTTTGTGATCATATTCATTGATGATATCTTGATCTATTCCCGCAGTCGAGAGGAGCATGAGCAGCATCTTTGAGTTGTACTTCAGACTCTGAGAGATAGTCAGTTATATGCCAAGTTTTCAAAGTGTGTTTTTGGTTGGATCGGTTGCCTTTTTGGGACATGTTGTATCCGTCGACGGCATTAAAGTGGATCCTAAGAAGATTGAGGCAGTTCAGAACTGGCTTAGACCTACTTCAACTATAGAGATTTGGAGTTTCTTGGGTTTGGCGGGTTATTATTACCGGTTCGTAGAGGGGTTTCCATCCATAGACGCCCCATTGACTAGACTGACCCAGAAGGGTGCCCCATTCAGGTGGTCCAATGAGTGTGACTTGAGCTTTCAAAAGCTCAAGACTGCTTTGACTACAACCCCAGTGTTGGTGTTGCCCGCAGGTTCAGGATCCTACACGATGTATTATGACACATTGCTTATTGGGATCGGTGCTGTATTGATGCAGGATGGCAGGGTGCTTGCATACGTATCACGGCAGTTGAAGGTTCATGAGAAGAATTACGATGTTCATGACTTAGAGTTGGCAGCCATTGTTCATGCACTGAAGATTTTGAGGCATTACCTCTACGGCCTGTCGTGTGAGGTATTCACGGATCATCGGAGTCTCCTGTATTTGTTCAAGCAAAAGGATCTCAAGTTGAGGCAGCGGAGGTGGTTGGAGTTGTTAAAAGACTACGATTCACCATTTTGTATCATCCCGGGAAGGCCAATGTGGTGGCCAATGCTTAAGTAGAAAGGCTATGAGTATGGGTAGCCTTGCGTATATTCTAGTTGGTGAGAGACCGCTTGCATCAGATGTTCAGGCCTTGGCTAATCAGTTCATGAGGTTAGATGTTTCGGAGCTTAGTCGGGTTCTATCTTGCACGGGCTCTCAGTCCTCTTTGTATGAGCGCATCAGAGAGCGTCAGTATGACGACCCCCATTTTCTTGTCCGTAAGGACACAGCGCGGCCCAGTGGTGCCAAGCAGGTTACTATTGGAGATGATGGGGTGTTGCGGATGCAGGATCAGATTTGTTGCCCAATGTGGATGGGCTTCGTGAATTGATTTTTGAGGAGACTCACAGTTCGCGGTATTCCATTCGTCCGGGTGCCACCAAGATGTATCAGTATTTGAGGCAACATTATTGGTGGAGAATAATGAAGAAGGATATAATTGCATCTGTGGCTCATGTTTGAATTTCCAGCAGGAAAAGTATGAGCATTAGAGGCCTAGCGGTTTGCTTCAGAGGCTTGAGATTCCCGAGTAGAAGTGGGACCGTATTACCATGGATTTTGTTGTTGGACTCCCACGGACTTCGAAGAAATTCAATGCAGTATGGGTCATCGTGGACAGGTTGACCAAGTTAGCACATTTCATTCTAGTAGCAGTTACCTATTCTCCAGAGCAGTAGGCTGAGATCTATATCTACAAGATCGTTCATCTTCACGGTGTGCTGGTTTCCATCATTTGCAGTTCACATCACACTTTTGGAGGGCCGTACAGTGTGAGTTAGGCACACGGGTTGAGTTGAGTACATCATTTCACCCCTAGATGAATGGACAATCCGAGCGTACCATTCAGATATTAGAGGATATGCTCTGCACATGCGTTATGGATTTTGGGGGTTCTTGGGATCAGTTCTTGCCGCTTGTGGAGTTTGCCTACAACAACAGCTGCCAATCAAGTATTCAGATGGCTCTCTATAAGGTATTATATGGGAGGCAGTGTCGTTCGCCAGTTGGTTGGTTTGTGCCGGGAGAGGCTCGGTTGTTGGGCACTGATTTGGTTCAGGATACCTTGGAAAAGGTCAAGATGATTCAGGATCAACTTCGCACAACTCAGTCTAGGCAGAAGAGTTATGCCGATCGTGGAGTTTGTGATGTTGCATTCATGGTTGGAGAGAGGGTTTTGCTACGGGTATCACCCATGAAGGGTGTGATGAGGTTCGGAAAGAAGGGCAAGTTGAGTCCCAGGAATATCGAACCCTTTGAAATTCTTGAGAGAATTGGTGAGGTGCCCTACAAGCTTGCACTGCCACCTAGCTTATCAGCAATTCACCCGGTGTTCCATGTCTCCATGCTCCGGAGGTATCACGGTGATCCGTCCCATTTATTGTATTTCAGCTCAGTCCAATTGGACAAGGATTTGACTTACGAGGAGGAGCCGGTGGCCATTCTAGCACGGCAGGCCCGGAAGTTGAGATCTAAGAGTTATCCTTCTGTTAGAGTACAGTGGAGAGGTCAGCCGATCGAGGCAGCCACGTGGGAGTCCGAGTCCGACATGCGGATTAGATACCCACACCTTTTTTCCAATCCACGTAGCTTTCTATGTCCGTTCGAGGACGAACATTTGTTTTAGAGGTGGAGAATATGATGACCCGATAGGGCATTTTGAGTTTATCCTCTATTTTTGTGTTGCAAGACCTCGATTAGCTCTGTTTAGCATTCCTCGATTTGCATGCACAATCTGTGTCTTATTCCGAAAAGTCTTTATGTGAAAAATTGAAGAAAGTGTGAATTTTTGCCTTAAAATAATTTTAAGTTGACTACGGTCAACAATTTGAGTAAACGGACCCAGATCGATATTTTGACGATCCCATTGGATCCGTATCGTGATTTGGTACTTGAGAGTATGCCCAGAATTAGATTCGGAAGTCCTTAACTTTATTTAATGTGATTTGTTGAAAATTAATAATTTGAAGGTTTAAGAATTTTTAAGTTTGACCATAGATTGACTTTGTAGCTACCAAGTTCGGATTTCGATTTCGGAACTTGGTATAGGTTCATTTTACTATTTATGACTTGTCTACAAAATTTAGTGCAAAATGGAGTTGATTTGACATGATTCGGATGCTCGGTTGTGAATTTTAAACTTCTTAAGTTTTTTTAAAAATTTCATGCATTTTAATGTCCGGTTCGTAGTTCTATGTGTTATCGTGGTGTTTTGATCACGCGAACGAGTTCGTATGATGTTATTACACCTGTTTGCATGTCTGTTTTGGAACCGGAGGGGCTCGGTGAGTTTCGAATAGGCTACGAGCCATTTTTGGACTTAGAGGTTGCAGCTTCAGTTGGTTTTGGTCTGGGGGGGGGGGCTTCCTTCACCACGAATGTGATGGCTTGGTAGCGAACGCAAAGCACTGGGGGGTTTACCCTTCACGAATGTGACCAGCCTCTCCCGAATGCGTAGGGTTATGGGGCTGGCAAGGGAGCTGTGTGGTGTTCTATGCGAACGTGATCCTAGGACCATGAACGCGAAGGCAAGGGGGAGAGGCCATCATGAACGCAAAGAGCATCTCGCGAACGCATAAGCCAGTTGGGCCACAGTGCTTCTCGATCGTGTCAGGTCCTTTGCGAATGCGAAGAAGACCTGATGCAAGTGATTAAAACAGACCAAAAATCGGGATTTATCCCCTTTTTTTAGCATTTTCAAGTTTGAGCTCGGCCTAGAGGTGATTTTGGAGAGAATTTTCATTTCAACTTCATAAGCTAGTAGGTTTTAACTTGTTTCTTCCATTTTCATAAACACCCATTGATTTTAACCTTTAATCTATGCTTTTTCACAGTGTAAACTAGGATTTAGGTAGAAATTGGGAATTTTGAGAATTTGAGATTTTAACCTCAAATTGAAGTTGTTTTTGAAACTAATCACATAACCAGGCTCCGGAGTGAATGAATAATTGAGTTTTGGTCCGAATCTCGGGTTTTGACCAAGCGGGCCCGAGGTTGATTTTTCTTGACTTTTTTCAAATTCATTAAAGATTAAATCTTTTTTCACTCGTGGGTAGTTTCTAAAGCTTATTTGAATTGTTTGAACTATATTTGGTTAGATTTGATTGGTTTGGAGGCTAATTCTAGAGGAAAGGCCCTGGTTGAGCTTTGATTTGATTGCGGAGTAAGGTAAGTGTTGGATCTAACCTTAACTTGTGGGAATTAGGAATTTTTGAACTATGTATTGTGTGAATATGTGAGGAACAACGTATATGCGAGGTGACGAGTGTATATCCGCTGTCAAGATATATGTTTTCCATGTTTTTTGTTATTTCGTGAATTATCGTGTTCCATGCTTTAATTGTTGTATGCCTGGTTTTTATGCCATAATTGTTAATTGTAATTTAATTATTCTTGTACTAAATTGTTCGTCCCTTTCATGATTTCATGCTTATTTGTTACTTGCCTTTAATTGTTTTACTTGCATATTTTTTATTGTCACATGTTTTACTTGTCCTATTATTATTTTTTTTGTAATATTTATTGCATTTTTTTATTATTATGTGGTCCTTTACTGCCTTGTACCTTTACTCTCTTGATGTAGAAACTCTTGTAAATTGGGCTATCGGTTTGTTTGTGCTAATTGAAATTATTTGTTGAGCGGGTTGGACGCCGCAACAGAAATTGAAAGGTAATGAACTAAAATGGTGGAATAAGGACGAATTTTGACATCGAAAAATGATAATATGGTGGAATCAGGTTGCACGTCGCAACGGGTTTGTATGTTAAACTTGTTACTATTGTTGAGTTGTCCTCGGCATTTTTATATGAGATTATAAGACGTGTTATTCTGGGCTTTCTGATATTAAGGTATGAGTTCACTTTCATAAATAATTGCTTTACTTCTACTTCCTGTTTCTTTTCCTATTATTATTATTATTATTATTATTATTATTATTATTATTATTATTGCATATAGGTTATTGAGTTTCAAAACAATGTATTTTGTTCAAACATTGTTTATAGCACTCTAGATATTCATGTACTCGTGACTCCAGATTCTGGGCTATATTTAGACTTTGTTGTTCGATATTATTTTACTCTACTTCAGACTTATATCGTTATCATTTTTAATATTTTATCTTCAATTGTTAAAATCAGTTAAATTTTCGGTTTCACGTCGGCTTGCCTAGCAAGTAGATGTTAGGCGTTATCATGACCCGAGGTTGGGATTCCGGGTCGTGACAAACAGGTACGGGATTGAATCAATAGGTATGAGATTGACTCATCAGTTACAAAATTAACCCATCAATTACAAAATTAACTCATTAGTTACGGAACTTCATCATTTACTTAGTTGTTACAAGTCTTTCAAAAGTAACAGATGGATTGAGTAAATGCTCATAATGGACCTATAATTCAAGGAGAATAGTTACCCAGATCTAGTTTTATAAATAGAGATATTTTACCATCATTGTAATCATGTAATTTTCTTCACTACAGTTCTATACATTGTAATTCATAGCATCTTACTCTCAAGTTAGCCATGGTTCGGCTCTTCAAGCTCTATCCGGCTCATCATCCTATCAAAGATCATCCAATAAGGGTTATTTATTCTCTTATTTATTATATTATTTTTCATTGAATTTATTTTTCACTTCTCTATCATGTTGTATTAATGAAAATTTATATCTTTCGGATCGAATTTGGTTGCTTGTGGCTCATCATATAAAATTAATTGCTTTGACCTTGAAAATTATTTTTTGGGTTAAACATAATTGGTTAACATTAATATTATATGGTTTTGAAAATTTCATCTCAAGAACTAGTTTTTTCGGAAGAGTTTGGCCCAAGCTAAAGTTTATTTTTTTATCATGGTGTCAGAGTTAAACGCATTTCTATTTTATGTTTATTCGATATTGGACAAACATGTTATATTGTCCATTTATCCGATCATGTGCATGTTGTGGATGGGGAAGGGAGGGGAGGGGAGGGGAGGGGAGAGAATGTGTTGAAGGTAGTGGTTCCAAAATGGATTAAAATATAGTTATTCATCCATATTGTCCACTAAAAATGTGTTGGATAATAAAATTTTTAAAAATGGGTGAAATATGAATAAGATTCATATTATCCTCGTAAAAAATAGATAGCCAATGGGTTTAATTTTTATATTTGCGAAGACTTAAATTGGGGGTTCCTCAAGTTTGGAAGACAAGGAATTCTCCCAAAAATGATCATTTTCAAGAAACCATATTAATCTATTTTCTATCCGTATTAAATATGAATTGGGTCAGATATTTTATTCGGTTTTGCGTTATCTATTTTCGATCCGCTCATATCTAATCCGATCCGATCCGTACGTTTGTCACCTCTAGTTAATGGTATGGGTTTTAATCTTGAGTAATCGCTATTTCATAAACTAAGGTTTGAGACTGACAGACACAAATTAGGGGATAAATGTGGGAAATCGATAAAAAGTGGACAAATGGTATTACTCGATTTCAAATGTATACTACCTTATGTGTTGGTAAATGTTTGCTTGAAAAAGCTAATTATGAATATAACTTTGATAATACAATTGTTTGAACCTCAGATAAATTAGTAAATCTAATGAAGCTACGAGTATTTTATGGTCCATATATATTTCCATAAAAAAAAAAAAATAGTCTGGCAACCTTAGGTGGCATTTATGGATGACAAAACAATTTGGTCTTGTTTTTATTCCATGTATTTGCAAAACATAAAACAGAAATTTGCAAAACATAAAACAGAAACATCCCTTTTAGAAGTTTAAAGTTATTGTCCGTTTTTTTGTCCGTTTCATTTTAATGCAATCTCACGTATAATTATTTATTAAAACTCACGTTGACCCTCTTCGCAATTTGATATCTAGGTGTAGGTACTGTCATTTTCCTACATCTAAGGAATTGAATGAATCTACAATCTACAGTAGCTAATCTGGTTTAGAACATTGTCGTCCTATCAATTGAAAAATATCATTGTTGGACTGCAATTTATTCAGGTTATAGATTAGAGAAAATAGTATTGTATAGTCACTTTTAAAATAATAGTTGAAAAATATATTTTTTGATATATATATATATATATATATATATATATATATATATATATATATATATATGTACGTTATATACTGTTTACTCTGAAAATCGGATAACAATTAAATTTGTAAGTGATTTTAAGGATACGCATATTAACTTGATACAAAGCGATAAATTAAGTTGCTATTGAATAAATAAAGATAAAATAAATTCAAACCACGCGAGTTGGATAGTTTCATCTTTGATGGAATAATCGCTCTCGAGCCGGGCTCACCACGACCGGCGTCGATCAAAAAGAACAAGAGCTTAAAGACAGAGAAAATAATAATGTATTGCTTTTGAGTGCGTGTTACAGTGTGTCAAATGAATTGTTAGACCCTCTTTATATAGTAGGGGAGTCCTATTTTAGGTACAATACTATAAAAGGTAAAATATCTTCTGATTCGCTGATTGCTGGTTCCTTATCGACACGTGTCGAGATTTCCGCCGTAACATTCGGCCGGTCACGGATATTTCGGCCTTCTGTTGGCTATGCTATATTGTCTGACAGTATTCTTTGAAGTCGTTCGAGGCTAGGACCGATTCCGGGATCATGGCCTCGATATCCTCGAAGGCAGGCGTCATGCCCCCAAGTTCTAGCTCAGTGGGACTTTGGCTCGATTTCGGTCCCTTATTGCCATATCTCGAGCCTGGCTTATCATGTCGGAGGCTAGGATGCACCATGAACTCGATTTTACTCGTATACAGATAGTCTCCTCATTTTTCGGAGAGTAAACGATGAAAAACGACATGAGCTTCCGATTATTACTTTGATACACCGTGATAGAAACAACAAAACAACCGAAACGTCTCGTCAGTCAAGTCTTAATGGCATTAAATGCATGTCAGCCGTCCCTGGATGCCAAACGCCGCTGAACTACTATAAATACTCCCTCCTTTGTTCATTTTAACCTTACATCCAAACCTTCTACCCTCGTACCTTTAAGATTTCAACACTCCTTAGCAATTTTACCTTGGTTATTCGAGTCCCTTTGCAAGAATTTTTATCCATCTTCATCTTAAACCAACAGGTCTAATCCTTCAATCTTCCTTTCTTTCTCCACCTTTCTCAGACTTTCCTCCATTTTTCAAAGAAATGGCATAGACCTCCAAAACCGTTCCCCGGAAAGAAAATCCTTCTACTTCGCGATCGGCTGCTTAGGTCGAGGAGACCGTTTCGCGCGCTGCCGTCGAAGAACCAGTACCTGAACCCTCTTTGAAAATGTTCATCCTCGATGGATGCTCGGTCAACGTCGATTTCAAGGTCGAAAAGCCTTCCTCTGTCCAAGGCCGGTGTGAGGAGGTTTCGAGATATATATGCTCGATCACCGAAGAGATCCTCCCCACGATCCGAAAAGACTGCAACTGGGACGATAAGGACGTAGTGGTCCCCGACCGCGATGAAGCCATTACCACCCATGTCAAGGGATACCTAAGTGTTTACACTTATCCCTTTACATTAGGCCCAGAGGATCCGGTCATTTAGGATTTCTACAGAAGGTACAACGTGTGCCTAGGCCAGATTCACCCATAGCTCTAGAGGATCGTGATCCTCCTTCGGTTATTTGTGAACAAATTCGATGGGTGCTCGTTCACCATCGACCATCTTCTACGCTTATACAGTCGCCGAATCTTCCGGGGGGCCTGATAAAGCTTGTGCGGTGGGCCAGTAAAGCCCCATTCTCAAGTATTCATGAGGACGGGGATTGGGTCTGGCAAGGCCATTTTCTCCGAGTGAGGACTTCGGACTTAATTGCAGCCGAGTTCAGGCCATTCCCCAAGAAGTGGAATACCTCACGTAAGTACTATTTACTTTCGAATGTCGATCTTTCACTTACTTCTCTTTTTCTTATTGGTGCTTTGTGGTGGTGCAGCTATCGCTCGGGTCCCAAACATTGTCCCTCGACTCAAGGAGTGGTTCGAGGGTATCGTATTACAGATGCCTTATTCCGAGCACTCATGGCTCAAGCTCTTGAAGGGCCGTCGGGAAGCTCGTTCCCATGGTGAGTCTTCTTTCCCGAGTAGGTAGTATTAAGATTCCTCTTTTGACGTTAAGCCCTTACTCCCTTTACTTATTTTTTGCATATTTATCTAAGGATGTCAATCTGAGACCTCTAGCCGGTAACAAGGCTCTGAGTTCCCCGAGCTTGGAGA
Source organism: Nicotiana obtusifolia (assembly GCA_002018475.1). Taxonomy (NCBI): domain Eukaryota; kingdom Viridiplantae; phylum Streptophyta; class Magnoliopsida; order Solanales; family Solanaceae; genus Nicotiana; species Nicotiana obtusifolia. The sequence continues at coordinate 89,084 of MCJB01015441.1, read as the reverse complement.
AAAAGAAAATAAGGAGAAGGCTGGTGCGTGAGTCAAAAGAAAGCACCAATGCCCGAGCACCAGCTTTGGATTCACTCTATCGGCTGAGGGACGAATCCGAAGAAGAAGAACCTTTTGTTCTAGTGGTCAATCGCAGCTCGAAAAGCAGAGGGCCACTGAACCAGAGATCCGTGAGGCCGATCTGCCTCAGGCCAGGGAGGTCGACGAGGAGACTGGGACCGAGGCTTCCCGAGATACGGGCATTACCCCGAAGGAGGCACTCGGTGTGACAGACATCACCGAGTCACCCTCGTTTACAGAGTCCATGTACAACGAGGCCCAAACAATGAAAGAGCGCCCCAACGAGGGGGCCCACGGAGTGGATGACCCCCTCCGCTACTTTTTTGATGGCGTCGATTCCACCATTGCGGAAGATGTTACCGGATTGGGTGACATATAGGTACCGAGGAAGAGTCCGTCCTCGAGGATAGGTGGACCTAATTCGTGACCGAAACTAATCAACCGGTTCCCTGCCCCCGAGCGTGGATCCTGATCGAGAGCGGTCCATTATCATTACCGTTTCGAAGGATGCCCAGGTTCTTTTCGCCCCCGTAGGGGTGGCCAGTTACCTCCGATTCCTGGTGACCGAAGAAGACCATGCCAAAATGAACGAGGTAGACGCGCCTTGCCTGTTCAACGAACCACAACAAGAGCTGAACCGGGTAACTTCAGATAACTCTCGATGATTTCAATTTCTCCTTTTATACTTGAATTAATTCATTGATAATTCTAATATTTTTCTTCATATTTGTAGGTCTCGGTGCTTCACCATGAAACTTTTCTCCGGTACCGGGATGAGCTGAACCGGTCGAAGCCGAAGTCAGAGAGCTTACTGAGAAGAGAGACACGTACAAACTTCTCAATGAGTAGCGTGAAGGAGAGGCTAAGAGCCTTCGAGCTGAGTTGGAAGCGGCTCCGAAAGAACACGCCGACTTGGTTTAACAGGTAAAAAAATTTGAAGTTAGTGACGATGAGATAGACACGGTGTCTAATGGTCGGAACCCGCAGGCTCAACAGAAGATTGATTGGATTGACCAGCTCCGAGCTGGGATGGATGAGTCAAGGTCGAGGTCGAAGAGTAGAGAGGCATGATGGACTGCCTAGCCTTAGAAAAGGAGACTTCCCGGGCGTAGTTGACCTCGGCAGAGGTCCAGCTTCAAGCAGCAAGGGATAAAGCTGAGGCATGGTTCAAAAAGATTGAGGAGCTCAAGTCTCAGTTAAGCTCGGTTGTTTCTAATCGAGAGACCATTGCTAAGGAGCTTAAGGCGGCCAAGTTGGTGGTTGAATTAACCAAAGCTGATGCCGATGAGATGATGGCCCAGTATAAAGCCGATGTCGAAGCAGCCCAGGACCGCCTGAAAGATATTGTCGGGTATGTGAGTGGCAGTCCCAAAGGGAGGCCCTCGAGGAAGTTCGTGCTAGAGGTTTTGACTTGTCGGCCGAGGTCGAAAATTCTAAGGGGCTCAAGGCCGAGGCCAAGAAATTGGCGTATCCCGAGGACGAAGAAGAATCCGAGGGTTCGGACGGATCCAGGGGCAGAGAAGATTCCCATGGTCTCGGCGACGAGGCGGGCTCCAGTGGAGACCAAGCCGTTTAAGTACCTTACAGATTTTTTCATGTTTTTGTACTTTTGTACTTTTTTGTCAAGGCGGTTTGGCCTTTGTAAAGATCTTTTCATATGTATATATAAAGCTCTTTTTCCCTTCGACAGTTTTAAGCTCGTTTTCTTTTGCTTTTTTTCTTATGATTGTAAAGATATCGAATGCCTTAGCACGTAATAATTAAGTCTTGTTCGGAGGTTGGAACAGGCCTTGCTCTTGATGTTATTTTGTTTAAGACTCGTGGGGGGCTCGGTATGATTGGAAGCTTTCCCCAAAGTACTTAAAATCTTTTAGATTACAATTTGTCGAGGGTAGCCTTTTGAACCGGTTTAGAAATTTTAAAGTCCCTCTTTCTTTGTTAGGGGTCTCGAACGTCTCCCAGCCATTTTAAGACGGCCGTACCCTTTTTTAGTTCGGGTTTTTCCCAATGGGCTTGTCACCCCGAGTCATCCGGGCTTAACCGAGATAACCGTCCCGAATGGGGGAAGCCGTAGCCTTTAATGTTCGGGCACTGCCAAAATAAGCTTTGTGCCCCCGAGCTTCATTATTCTGGGCTATCCAGATCTGCCTTGGGCAGAAGTCCCCGAGTGAGGTGGCCCTTGGGCTCGATGTCTTTAGGGGATCAAATTTAAGAAAGAAAAATTTTCAACGGGCAAAATATTTATCTGCAAGGTAGAAACTACCTTTCAATTTTGTGCGTAATATACAATTTACACATGTGTTCAAGCTTTGTGTTCGTGCTCGAGCAGTCTATATGGGCATGGTCCATTCGACTGTTTGGCCCTTACAGTAAATTCTATTGGTCGAACCTAGACTATTCGAGCATAAAGTTTCTTTCTTGCCATAATCGTTATCTGAGGGTGATGCTCCCCAGTGTTCAGTTCGATCATAAAGAAGCCTCGGATACTATTGACAACTGATCTTCGATTCTAAGTTAGCACAATCCATTGTTGCCTTATTAAAAACCTTGCCAGGAAACCCATTTGGAACAAAACCGCTTCAAGGGAAAAAGAGTGCAACGCGTGCTTTCAGGCCTAAAATATTGAATCATTCTTTGGCGGTTACCTGCAAGTGTTAGTCCAAAACGTAAATAAATAAAAGAAGTAAATGGGGTCGTACCTTAGCAGTAATATCGTTTCAAGTGAGTTATGTTCCAGTTGTTCGGTAGTCGCTCGCTGTTCATCGCTCCGAGCTTGTACAACCCTTTTCTGGTGATCTTGATAATTTGATACGGACCTTCCCAGTTCGGTCCCAGCTTTCCTTCATTTGGTTATGGGTGTTTAATGTGACCTTCCTCAGCACTAAGTCCCCGACCATGAAGTGTCAAAGGTTGTCTCTTCGATTGTAATACCTCTCGATCCTTTTTTTTTTGGGCGGCCATCCGGACGAGGGCGGCTTCACGCCTTTCATCTAATAGTTCCAGACTCGTATTCATGGTCTTGCTGTTTGATTTTTTGGTTTTATATCGGAACCTAAGACACGGTTCTGCGACTTCGACCAGTATTAGAGCTTCGGCGCCGTAAACCAACGAGAATGGGTTGGCCCTGGTACTGGACTTCGAGGTTATACAGTAAGCCTATAGGACCTCGAGCCAGATTTCTTTCCATTTTCCTTTGGCTTTGGTCAATCTTTTTCTGAGTTTTTGGAGTATGGTTTTGTTCGTGGACTCCGCTTGCTTGTTCCCACTAGGGTGATACTATGTTGACAGGATTCTTTTGATCTTATGATCTTCAAAAAACTTGCTTACTTTGCTGCCGATGAACTGCTTCCCATTGTCATACACGATCTCGGCCAACATTCCGAACCGACATATTATGTGGTCCCAGATGTAATCAATGACTTCCTTCTCCCTGACCTTCTCAAACACCTGGGCTTCCACCCATTTAGAAAAATAGTCAGTCATAAATAATATAAATTGCGCCTTACCGAGTGCCCATGGAAGGAGGCTGACGATGTCCATTCCCCATTTCATGAACGGCCGGGGGGACAAGACTAAATGTAGTAGCTCCCCGGGCTGATGAATCATCGGAGCATGCCTTTGACACCCATCTCATTTTCGTACGAACTCCTTCGCGTCCTTTTCCATGTCGATCCAATAGTAGCCGACTCTAATTATTTTCTGAACTAATGATTTGGTGCCCGAATGATTTCTGCAGGTGCCTTCGTGGATTTCTCTCAGAACATATTCGATGTCTTCGGGTTCTAGACATATTGCAAGTAGGATATGAAACGTTCTCTAGAACAATGTACCATCTTCGGACAGGCTGAACCGGGCCGCCTTCATACGTAGAGTCCTCGATTTCTTTGGGTCCGAAGGCAGTTTTTCGGTCTTCAGATATTCTATATATTTGTTTCTCCAGTCCCAAGTCAGGCTTATTGAGTTTATCTCAGTGTGACCTTCTTCCACTACCGATCTCATGAGTTGCACGACCGCCCCCAAGTTGAACTCATCATCATCGATCGACGACCCCAAGTTAGCAAGGGCATCGGCCTTACTGTTTTAATCCCGAGGGAGGTGTTGTAGAGTCCATTCTTTGAACCGATGTAACGTTACCTGCAGTTTATCCAGGTACCTTTGCATTCGTTCCTCTCTAACTTTGAAGGTCCCGTTAACTTGGTTCACCACAAGGAGGGAATCGCACTTAGCCTCGACCACCTCTGCTCCCAAGCTTTTGGCTAGTTCGAGACCTGCAATCATGGCCTCATACTCGGCTTCATTGTTAGTTAATTTTATAGTCCTAATAGATTACCTAACTATATTACCTGCGGGAGGTTTCAATACAATTCCAAGTCTGGGCCCCTTCGTGTTCGAGGCATCGTTTGTAAAGAGGGTCCAGATTCTCGTAAAGGTCCCCGAGTTAAACAACAACTCTCTTTCGACCTGGGTATTAGGCTCGGGGTAAATTCGGCAACAAAGTCTACCAAAATTTGAGACTTAGGCGGTCCGAGGCTGATATTCAATGTCGTACCCACTGATCTCTACGGCCCATTTGGCCAACCGTCCCGAGAGCTCGGGTTTATGCATCACAGTCCTCAATGGGTAAGTCATTACAATACATATGCGGTGACACTGGAAGTACAGTTTCAGCTTCATATTGTATTTTTTTCAATATGCTAAAGGTTTCCTGCAAATGTTTCAAATGGTCCTCTGCTCATAGGGACTTAACCAACATATCTTCAATGTAAACCTCCATTGATTTTCTTATTTGTTCTTCGAACATCCGATTTACTAGGCGTTGGTAAGGGCGCAGGCATTTTTTTAGTCCGAACGGCATCACGTTATAGCAGTACATGTCGTACTTTGTGATGAAGAAAGTTTTTTCCTGATCACCCGGGTCCATCCAAATTTGATTGTACCCGAAATAAGCGTCGAGAAAACTGAGGATCTCGTGGCCAGCCGTCGCATCGATCATGCAATCGATGTTAGGCAAAGGAAAAGAGTCCTTAGGACATGCTTTATTCAAATCTTTATAATATACACACATTCTTAATTTGTTCCCCTTTTTGGGGAATACTACTACGTTTGCTAACCAGTCCGAGTATTTTACCTCCCGGATGGACCCTATTTTCAAGAGTTTAGATACCTCGTCCTTGATGAAAGCGTGTTAGACTTCGGACTGGGGTCTCCTCTTCTGCTTGACCGGGTGGAACTTCGGGTCTAAGCTTATCCTGTGAGTAGTTATTTCTGGCGGGATCCCTGTCATATCAAGGTGGGACCAAGCGAAATAATCTCCATTAGCTATAAGAAATTGAATGAGTTTTTCCTGAGCTCGGGATTTAACTCGTGCCCAGGTGTGCCTTTCAATCGGGCAAGTGTTCGATCAATGTGACTTGCTCCAGCTCCTCGACCATCTATTTGGTAGCGTCGGAATCATCGGGAGCTACGAAAGACCTAGGAACCCCATAATCGTCGTCCTCACCCATCTCCTGCTTCTCCGATTGGGACGGAACCGGTGTCAGTAGTTGCTATTTGGTTTCTCCCTTGGTGACCGGACCTAGTTTTTTTGGTGCCAAAAGATGATATCGGGACCATCTCGTCGACCGCGAATATCTCTTTGGCGGCCGGTTGTTCCCCGTAAATTTTTTTTGTTCCTTCCAGCGTCGGGAACTTCAACACCTGGTGTAGAGTTGAGGGTACCGCCCTTATGTTGTGAATCCATGGTCTTCCGAACAGAGCATTGTACCTCATGTCCCCCTCGATCACATAGTACTTTATTTCTTGAATGGTCCCGGCAGTGTTCACTGGTAATGTTATCTCCCCTTTAGTGGTCTCATATGCCATGTTGAACCCGTTTAGACTCGGACCGCAAGTACGATCTGATCCTGTAGGCCGAGCTGTTCTACGACCCTCGATCTGATAATGTTGGCTGAGCTACCTGGATCAATTAGCACACGTTTAACTCGAAATTTATTTATGAGTACTGATATTACCAGTGCATTGTTGTGGGGCTGCATGATCCCCTCAGCGTCTTTGTTATTGAAAGATAAGGTTCCCTCCGAAACATAATCCCGAGTCCAGTTTTCCCTTATGATAGATACTTTGGTGCGCTTCAACATCGGCCTCTGGGAACATCAACCCCATGGATGATCATGTTAATGAAGTGTTGAGGTTCCTCCTGTTGACCTGTTTACCAGAATCTCTGTTCCTAAAGTGGTTCTTGGCTCGATCACTCAGGAACTCTCAGAGATGCCCGTTATTGAATAACTGGGCTACTTCCTCTCTTATTATCGGCAATCTTCTGTCATGTGACCGTGAGTAACATGATATTTGCACATTAGGTTAGGATCCCTTTGTGTTGGATCATATTGTAGAGTTCGAGGCCATTTGGTGTCTTTGATACATCCAATGGCGGATATGATGGAGGCAGCGGCAACGTTAAAATTGTACTCCGATAGCCTTGGCGCTTCTTTCGGCCCGATGGGCCTGTCGAAACTATTTTTGCTCATCAGTCCCCGGTTGTTTTGACCTCGATCACTTCTTCTTTCACTTTTCACGGGGTTTCGACCAGATCCACTACCTCTTCGGTCTCCATTGTATGGCTGATACCGATCCCTATTCAACCTTGGTTCACGATCAATGTCTCTCCTGACTCTGTTAAGTGATCTTACGGGATAAACGAAACCGCAAGGGGCTCCGATTTGATCATCTTTGACCCTTATTTTTCATTGATACCGATTATGCACGTCGGCCTAGGTGACAGCCGGTTACTCCACCAGATTTTGATTCAACTGCTATGAAGCCAACGAACTTCGAACATTGAGCCCCTGGGTGAAGGCTTGAACGGCCCAATCATCTGCGACCGGAAGCAAGTCCATCCATTCCATTTGAAACCGGACACGAATTCACTGAGTATCTCATTATCCCTCTGTTTCATTTTGAAAAGGTTTGACTTCATGGTCTCGACCTTGATAGCCTCGGCGTATGCTTTTACGAATGAATCCGCAAGCATGGAAAACAAGTCAATAGAATTAGGAGGTAGGTTGTGATACCATATCATAGCTCCCTTGGATAGAGTTTCCCCAAACTTTTTTCAGCAGGACAGACTCGATATCATCATCCTCCAAATTGTTCCCTTTAATGGCACATGTGTAAGAGGTCACATGCTCATTTGGGTCGGCCGTTCCGTTGAACTTAGGAATCTAGGGCATGCGAAACTTTTTTGGGATAGGATTCGGCGCTGCGCTTGGAGGAAAAGGTTTTTGAAAAAACTTCTTGGAATCCAGGCCCTTCAACATCGGAGGTGCTCCTGGGATTTGATCGACCCTTGAATTATAGGTTTTCACCTTTTTGTCATTGGCTTCGATTTTCTTCTCCCTCGATTCCACCCGTTTTGTCAATTCTCGAGCATTTTAACGATCTCGAGGTTAGTCCCCGATTCATTTTCATTCGACCTCTCCGCGATCGGTTCATTTCTGCAGGTGACTTCCCAGGATGGCTCCGGCTCAACCCTGCTCGGCGATTGTCTTTGGTTCTGCATTGGGCTATCGCTGCCTTCTGGCCTGTAGCATTTCGAAGATCACTCGTAAGTTGATCTCATCTCCTTCACCATCACGAGCATTTCGAGCGACCGACCCATTCCCCCGCGGATGTTGTTTTTAGAATCGGTGGGTAAATTTGTGTTGATGGCCACATGTGAGCTGGCGTCGATCGGGTCAGCGACCGGAATTCCACTGGGATCGAAGGGGGGGGGGGGTCACCTCGTTATCGGGCGCTATATTATTATTCTCGCCATGGTTACCAAACTCAGCATCCGTGTTTAGAGGGGCAGATTGGGAGTTCAAAGACACTTCAAAGAACAAGCGTGAAGTAAGGTGTGTTATGGAAATTTGTATCAAATCGCCGCTATTATCCTCAGCCCCACGGTGGGCGCCAAACCGTTTACCTCAAAACTAGATAATAATTAAATTTGTAAGTGGTTTTAAGGATACGCGGATTAACTTGATACAAAGCGATAAATTAAGTTGCTATTGAATAAATAAAGACAAAATAAATTCAAAACACACGAGTTGGATAGTTTCAGCTTTGATGGAATAATTGCTCTCGAATGGGACTCACCACAACCGGTGTCGATCAGAAAGAACAAGAGCTTAAAGACAGAGAAAATAATAATGTATTGCTTTTGAGTGCGTGTTACAGTGTGTCAAATGAATTGTTAAATCCCCCTTTATATAGTAAGGGGGTCCTATTTTAGATACAACTCTATGAAAGATAAAAAATCTTCTGATTCGCTGATTGCCGATTCCTTATCGATACGTACCAAGATTTCCGTCGTAACATTCGGCCGGTCACGGATATTTCGGCCTTCTGTTGGCTATGCTATATCGCCTGACAGTATTCTTCGAAGTCGTTCGAGGCTAGGACCGATTCCGGGATTATGGCCTCGATATCCTCGAAGGCAGGCCTCATGCCCCCGAGTTCTAGCTCGGTGGGGCTTTCACTCGGTTTCGGTCCCTTATTGCCATATCTCGAGCCTGGCTTATCTTGTCGGAGGCTAGGATGCACCATGAGCTCGATTTTACCCGTATACATATACAAAAATAATCAAATTTCATACATTTTTACGACTATCGAATCTAAATAGTTTCAGCCGCGGACTAAATGTGATCTTTCCCTTATTTATTAAAGCTTAAATACATTGCAAGTTTGTACCGTTCGGAAAAATAACTCAATAAGCAATTATCATATTAATTAAAGAGAGAATTTCAGAGACCTTCCTTCGGTTTTTTCTCATTACACTGATCACCCTTATGGTTGCGATATTGTGCTTACTTTTATTATTTTAATTTTTTGTAATAATTATTTTAATTTATTTTTTATAAATTGAAAAAAATATATAATTTGACTGATTTTCCCTTCCTAACATTTTGCTCTTTTGATTAATTTATTTTAATGAATATATTCCTCAAATTCATGGTATATGTTTTATTATATAGTAGTGTTTGGGTCAGCACATGCGCACATCGATTAATCTACCGAGCAATTATTATCTTCTATCAACACAGATAATAAGTATCTTTGTCCATTAATGCTTAAATAAATTAAAATAAATATATTTTCTTATAGATAGAAATAAATATATTTTTCTTATCTCTACTGAAATTTAAAATTTGATCTCCGATGGTCTAATGAATAAACTGCTAAAGTGGGCGCTTGGACATAAGAATTGTGAAATTTCGGAAAAAGGTGAAAGAAAATTTCAAGTAAAGATGCTATTTGAAAATTAGAGTTGTGTTTGGACATGAATACAATTTGGAGCTGTTTTTGAATTTTTGTGTATGATTTGAAGTGAAAATTTTGAAAATAGCTTTTACAGTTTTTCAAATTTCCGAAAAAAATCAAAATTCAACTTCAAGTAAAACTTGAAATTTTTATGGCCAAACACTGATTCCGAAAAAATTAAAAAAAAATCGAAAAAAGTTAATTTTTTTATGGCCAAACGGGCCAGGGCCTAAATTAAGTGCACTAAAATTCTTGATATATCATCTATATGTTGATTTTTGTACATATTTTTTTGGTACTGTAAATGTCGTTAGAGTTTATTATTCAGATTTCCTTTGACAATATAGGTACAAAACTGAATAAAAGTTTTTAGATCTAGTCTAGAATAATAAAAGAAGGAAGTTGGATCAAATAGTGCCAAATGGTCATATTAATGGCGAAAGAGATGGCAAATAAAGATGTGGAAATGTGGTTTGTCTATCCGAAAGGGTTATTTATTATGCCCCAGACATGGAAAACGACCCACCCTAACTGCTACATCCAGCCCAATTGTTTATATCTCTGGCCTTATTTTCCTTAGGCTTCGTATTTTTCGAACTTCAGTTGTATGAATTTGCTTACTTTATCATTTCAAATTCAGATAAAGAAGAAGAATTGCAATAGATTGAGTCCATGTACGTTAATTTTATGGTAAACACATAAAATGAATGTGCAAATTGTTTGGGCGTACTTGGTATAATTGAGAAGCGATACATATATATATATATATATAATGAGATTTGAACTATTAGCTATCTCATTTGTCTTAGCTTGTATCATTTCCATTAGAGTGTACAAATCGAACCGAAAAACTACATCAAATCGAAAAGTCAAATCAATTTAAAAATCCGATTAGGTTTGGTTTGATTTGGTTTGGTATTGAGTAAAAAAAACTCGAACCAAATCGACATATAAATATATAATTTTTATATATACTTTTAAGATTTCTTATAGAATTTATTTTTAAAAAATGTCTAGAAATATTTGTGATTCTCTTATGGAATATAATATTTAGTTAAATATGAAGTGCTCGATATTTATTAACTTTAAATAATGGGTTGTACGATTACTTTCTTATCAGGTGTTAGTGAAATGCGTCAATTTCTTTGTTCTTCCATATTTATATGTCAACATCTATTAAATTCTTATATCTTTTTCGAATTTGAAATGACATTTCGATAATTTAAATTAAATAGAACATATAACTATATAGGTTCATATTTATTTTTATGTTTATTATTCAATTCGGTTAATCTTGAAAGTGTACATAAACGTAAAATTATTGTGAAATGACTAAAAAATAACTATCATGTGTTACTAAGAAAATTCTTCTACAATAATATTTTAATAGATCATATGTTTGTCATTTTTAATTTTTACTAAACATATATTTACTTATAAAAAATTTAACAAAGTAAGATTGAAATAATATTCATATAATAAAAAACTCAAAAAATCCGATAAAACCAAACCAATCCAAACCGATATAGTTGGTTTGGTTTGGTTTTAATAAAAACTTAACCAACCAGGTTCAAGTACACCCCTAGTTTCCAGTATTCTTCCATGCCAAGCGTCTTCTGCAAAAAGTCTCTTTACCTTCACAAGATAAAGGTAAGATTTACATACATCCTACCCTCCTCCAGACTCAACGCTAGGGGAATACACTTTGATTGCTATTGTTCCATGCAAGAGCTGATCTATATGGAGATTTTTATTAATAATAGGAATAAATTTAAAAGTTTACAAAAAATTGGCGGAGATTAAAATTTATTCTGCATAGGTAGCCAAAGAATTAGGAAGTTTACTTTCTTCCTTGCGCACTAAGATAGATAGAAGGAAATTACATGGCGGTTTTTGCCGTTGTGCATTGGTGATAGTTGAACTCTTATCTTTCATAGTTTTCATCAAATTTATTAAAGACCAGGTTAGTTCCGCTGTTTGATCAAACTGGTCCATTAACTTTTTTCTAGTTCTGGTGAGTGGTGACGATCTATTTAATTTTCTGGGAAAGCAAAGACAAACATATTTAATATTCTCAAACAAAATAAATTAAACAGTTTTAATTTAATACTTAATTTATCTTGCCACCTTTTTGTTTAAAGATCATAAATTTTTTAACCTTTTCTATATAAAAAAAAAAATGAGATGCTTTTAGATGACATCTTTAGTTATTACTTACAAAGAAAATCAAAAAGTCAATGGAGTTTATTTAAGCAATAAGCGCCAATAATATGGAAAAATGTCAGAGAAAATTTATGCGGGGGGAGTTGTTAGGAAATAGCCCGTTGATCAATATTTTTGTTTGTATTAACATAGCTGCACTCATGTTGATTTGAATAGCATGGGATTTGATGGTGAAAATAAAGGAACTTTTATAAGATTATTCGGGCAGGCAAAAAAATTATTCACCTGTAACCATTTATAAAATTCACCCATTAACAAGTGAAAGAACATAATTTTATATGTTGTATATCTTTGGAGTATAAATCAAATGAGTCATGGGCTTTATTAAGGAAATTATGAGAATTGTATACTCTGAAGGAATACAACAGTAAGAATAGTTTGTAGCATCAATTAGCATCAAGCCCTAATTATGTGCGGTCAAGAGTGGTCAACTGAACACCATTCACCGAAAAATTATACGGTGCATAAGGTAAAATATTACTTATTATTAATTAGAAAATAGACTTTGAACACCATTGCATAACTCACTAGCAAAGTACGTTCAAATTTTAAACATCCTTACTGAATTTTTTGGTTCGCTAATGCATGATGCACAAGAAAGGAAGGTCAAGTTCTTTAAATTTCTTTCTGAGGATGAAGTCCTAGTTTTGATTATTTTTAATTGTTATATCATACTTGTAATTTTTTACATAAATTTTTCTCCTTTTCTTTTTCTTTTTATAATTAATTTTGATATTCTTCTTGTCCTTATTGAAAATCATATGGAGTATAATTTTCAAATCCAAATAGAAAATAAAAAGTATGCTTGAACCTCTATATTGTCTTTTTGCTAATAAGGTTTTAGCTGGCATATAGAAAGCAAAGCTAGCTAGTAATCCGATTTTGAAAGTTAGTTGTTATATAAGAGTATCAAGAAACAATGAACAAAAAAGGAGTCAGAACAAAGAGAGATGCTTTAGAACAAAGCACCAACAAAATCTGATACTTTAACCCTGTTAGACCTCATAGCATTTTCTCGTAGATATATACTGTTACTATAAATAATGCATAAATCGTACACGTGTTTTTGTATGGACTTAATTTACACACACCGGCATTAAAAAAATTACAACATCAATGTAACTTAACCTTTTGTGGGATACCTATCTTATGTCTAAAGTTTATATTCTATATATTGACAGTGTAAAAAATATTTATATATATAATTACGTTGCGTAAAAGGTTATTGTATATAACTATATTTAATACAATATTGATTGACACTTTAGAATAAATGTAAGTAATCTATTATAACAAGTTAAAGTACACGAAAAAGTTTATTGCACTGCGAATGTACATAACTTAAATTTTATTTTTTCGCATTTTATGGACAGTTAATTATATCAATAATCTTTTAGGTGTCTAATAATATAAAAATTCTTTCACATTACAAGTAGATAGTACAGTAACATGTCGTATTGCTAGATCTTGTAGCGGTTATTATACATACACATAATGAAAGAGAAAATGACAAATACATTAAAAAAAAATAATAATAATAATAATTACAGGTCGAAATTTCGCCCCCCTCGTCCGCTGTGGTGTTTCAGAGGTAGGGAAAGGGAATGGCCACACCACACTTTTTTCAATCAATATTACAGCATATCGTAATGGCAAGAAACAAACAAACAATACTGAGCCCCCTACCCCACCCCCACCCGCAACTCTCCACCTATCTCCTCCACCAAAAAACACAATAATAGAGAATTTAAAAAAAAATTAAAATTTAATATGTCGACGGAAATTACTATAATAATAAACGTTAGCACTCAGGATTATGGTGAAATTGTAAGTATATTTTCATCCTTAACTAGGCCGAGGCAGATTCATAGTTCAAATCATGGCGCAGGTGATCCAATGATCTCACCGTCAAACAGGTTTTTTATATTTGTAGATTTTAGAATTAATCCAATGATTATCTGTTGGCACTTATGCTCCAAAAAAATTGAATGGTACAGTTAGTTGAACATTGAATTATTTACCTTGATGAACAAGGATCGATTCCCACTTAATATTTATTTTTTCTACTTTTTTAGTGGTGCATCTATATTCAAAAAAATCCTATAGAAAACCAAAAAAAAAAAGAAGTAAACCCTCCTACTTCTTCTTCTGTATTTACCATCTTCTTCTTGACTTATTCGGTCGTAGACTGCTAAGCTAGTATAATGCAGCCAAAAACTTTCTCTTCCCTCTTTCCCCCATGAAACCCTAGACTCTTATTTGGCTAATACATAATCTGACAATTTCTGAAAAGAGCCCACCTTAAAATCCCTAGCTTAATTCCTAAAAACCCAGTTTTCTATGTACCATATCCTCTAAATATACACCATATAATAGCTTAATTATATTTCTCTATATCCTTATTACCGTGGGCACTATTAAACGTATGATCAGATTAATTAATTAGCAGAAGCTATATAGCCCATTGTTTTCGCTTTTCTTTAGTAGTCACTAAGCTAGTGTTGTGTTTCTATACTTAGGTCTATACTGTATAGGAGAAAAGGGAGAAGAAAAGGGAAACCCTGATAGGGAGTAAAAAGAAAGGACCAGTTTATGTTTGGTTTTTGTTTTGCTTTCTAAAGATAGATGTATTTTGTAGGGAATAGTATTATGTCTTTCTTTATATATACACAAGTTTTACTGTTTTTGATAGTACATTATATTAGCCCTTCTAAAAGCTACATATAATAGAGAGAGAGAATAAATAAAAACTTTTTTCTCTTTCGCAGTGTCTAAAAAGTTCTATATATTTGCTGTTGTTCCTTCTTCTTCCTTCTTGAATTTACCCCTTCACTCATTATTTCTTCCTCTTCTTCTCCTTTATTAATTAGCTGCAAACATTTTCCATTAAAATGGCAAACTGCATCGATGTTGCTTCTGAAAAACTTTGCTATATCCCTTGCAACTTTTGCAATATTGTTCTTGCGGTATATTTTTTTCATTTTTCTTTCTTGGTTCCATCTTTTTCTTTTATTTTGTATGAACGTTTTTATCTAGTCCACGAGCACATACACAATTCAGGATCTAGAGTCAGTGAGTTCAAAATTTGTATAATTTTGTAATATGGATATATACATATTAAATTCTTTTTGCATATGTATATATAATTTTAACAGAAATTTTTGAGCTTAGTTGAACCTAGAACTCGTTCTAAATCCGCCTATGTGAGTGTGCTTGTATGTGAATTTGGTGCTTTTATTATTTTCTTCTTTTTGTGCTTGAACTTTCTTTGTCATGTGAGAGGGTAGTCTAGGAAGAGAGAAAAAGATGTTACCAAGCTGAATAAAGCTGATTTTGAGAATTCAGAGATAGTTTGGTGGTATTATATATACACAAATCAAGTGATCTTGTTTCTAGGTGTTTTATTTGTTTTCAATTTGCTTTGAGAAGTCAAGTCCCCATCCATATATAGACTTTTCTTTTTCTTCTTCTTCTTCTCTTTGATCTTTTGCAGTCAAAGAAAAAACAAAGTCATACCCTGAAAATTCTGAACCTTCCAATCAGCTGATAGAAAGAGAATTCCAATTTCCTCTGTTGATTTTATGATTTCGAAGATAATTTGATGAAGACAAGTCCTTTAATTTCTACTTATTAGAGATTTAAATCTTTCTCTCTCTCTTTCTAGCTCTGTGCTATATACCTTTCTTCTTCTTTTTTCTACTGAAAAGATTGCACTAAGTGCAGGCACTATATAGCTAGCTCACTAACTTCTGATGAAATGTGCTATCAAAAAGATAAGCTTTTTAAATAATCAAATTCTTCCCCTTACTTTAACAGATTTGGGGTTTGTTCGTCATCTTTTTCAAGAAATCACTCAACTATATTCCACAAAATAGCTATATTTTATAGGGTTTGAAATGTTGTTGTACATAAAAGGATGCGTTTAGAATGAGTCTGGTCTTATTTGTACACAATCTTTTTAAGAACAAATATACATAGTTCGAGTCGAAGGTAACATGTTTAATTGAACTCAAAAATTCACCCTAAATCTGCCTCAACAAAGAGATCTCAAGATTTAGAAATCCCATCTCTCAAGAAGTATTAGTAATCTTGATCTTTAATTTTGTGGTTTTTTCCGTCTTAATTTTATGGACCGTGCAAAGTAGATTGTGCACTTGTGCACCTGTTGGTCCAAAGCAATGTACTTGTCTATTTTGTCTGAGAGAAAAAAAAAACATATGATTATGTTCTTTTTTATGAAGATTTTGTTAATGTTTTTTTTTTTTTTGGATAATTTTTACAGGTGAGTGTACCATGCAGCAGCCTATTTGATATTGTGACAGTTCGATGTGGTCACTGTACAAATCTGTGGTCCGTTAATATGGCAGCTGCCTTTCACTCCTCTTCTTCTTCTTCCTCTTGGCAAGACATTCATCATCTTCAGGTTTTTGTTTGGTCCAAAACAATATGATAACTTTTATTGTGTTTTTTTCTTTTTGCAGCTCAAATTGTGGGCGTTTTGTTCTCTATATATCATAGGCTGGCTTCTGAATTCTAGGGTTTCTTTGGTTTTTTACTTCCCTTCTTTTGAGGGAATAATTAACTACTATATGCAGACATATTGATACTCAGATCGAGTTTTCCAAAAAATTAGTAGTACTACTAATATAGCCGCCATAACTAAAACCTATATATTCATTTTTCTATTTGAAGGTTGCAGCTTTTATAAACTAGGGACTGTCCTTTGACCCATCAAAAGCATTTTCTTAGGTTACTTTTTTCTAGTGTAGTTGTTTGATTTGATAGTTTAGGTTGTTTGAATTATATTTATTTATTAATGATTTTATTTTCTATCAGGGGTTTGTCCTCTACTCTGGAAACAAAGCCTCAATACTAAAGTATAGTATTTTATGGGTTCCCTTTTGGATGGTCTCTCATCAAATCTTTACAACAACTACCAATTTGGGTTTCATTTATCATTCAACATCCTAACTGATTCAGTCACTTCAATACTGTTATATCTTTTTTCATAAAACATCACTTCAACCTTTTTGGTCAAAACAGAAACAAACCCTCTTAACACCCATCTCCCCACAACAAGGGCAGATTTATAGCTTAGACTATGGGTATGTGAATCCATGCTTTCTCTGTCAAACTAAGTATTTTATGTTTGTATTTTTAAAATTAGTCTAATATAAACTACTAGCACCCATGCTTCAAAAAAATTATAGTACACGAAGTCGAATTCTGAGTTATTTATCCAAAGGAATACGGATCGATTCACACTTTATACTTTTTTTTCTTCTTTCTTTAATTGTGCGCTCATTTTCTAGAAATTCTAGATTCGCCTCTGTCCACAACCGGCTCCTCTTTTACCAATAACCTAAAAAGAAATTGAGGTCCATGAATAATAATGATAATAAAAGGAAAAATAAAGAGAACTCCACTTATATGTACTTATTAGTAGCAAAAACAAAAAGATTGTGGGAGCTGCATTAGTCTCTTGTTGCTTGCTTCAACTCTTACTCCTTCAGAAGAATTTGGATCTTAGAGCTCCAGACAAAGGGAAAAAATAATTGTAATGCCATATCTAGTAAGAGCTTCTAAATTTATGTTTGGGGTAATCAATATAATATAGTCGGGTTTGGCTTTACTGAAGAAGGAGAAGGGCGAATAACTCAATGAATAGATAGTTGAGTGAACTGGACTGATACTATTCTAAATTACACCAATAGATATAAAAATAAAGTAGCAAAGTTTAAGGGGTTTTTTGTGATTTGTTTGGACATTTAATTAGTACTATGTGTTAGCAATCTCTCTTTGTTTTGGCAACACGACTTGTATTAATTTTCTTATAATGTCATGTAAAATTTATGACATAATTTTGTAGGTGCCAAACTACACTGCTCCTGAGTACAGAATGGATTTTGGTTCATCAACTAAATGCAACAACAGGATGACAATGAGAACACCAATCACAAACAACACTCTCGAGGAGAGGATTGTGAATCGACGTAATTATTTATATATAGAGACTCCTAATAAAATTATTTTGTTTTTTTGGGACATTTATTCCCTTCATTGTTTTAACTTTTCTTTTTTTGGTTATTAATGGTTGTTGTGTTTTCTTTTTCAGCTCCCGAGAAGAGGCAGCGAGTACCTTCTGCATATAATCAGTTCATAAAGTAAGGCAGCTGTAACACTGATGTCTTGAATATATGTAGAGATATCTTTATTAAAGCTGTGGAAAATTAACCACTATATATCAATTTCTTTTCTCACAAAATGCCTAAATATGCAGAGAAGAGATTCAGAGGATCAAGGCTAATAATCCAGATATCAGTCACAGGGAAGCATTTAGTACTGCTGCCAAAAATGTAAAGTCTTTTATCCTTAGATTCTCGAAATATGACTTTATTACTTTAATTTTACTTCCTCCACTCTTTGCTTATAATTTTTCGATTTAAGTTGCATACACTGACCCGGAAAAAGTTATATATGTACACTAACAGCTTTTTTGTATGGTTGTTACTTATCGTATCGTATTGTATTGTTATCCCAAAATATGTTTGTTTTGATTGTTTCATTAAAATTGGTTGTATAGTATTGTTAATTCCATTGTTCCCGAACAATGAAAAGTCTCATTTTTTAAAACAACTGTTTGGTGTGGTGGGATTGTTTCCTTTTTTTTTTCCAATTATATCATAACTTATTACTCCATAATTCTATTTTACCCTTTACCTTTTTTTTATTTTTAATTTAACTCCAAATCTCCAATCTATAACCTACTTTGTCTTAATCTCTTTTTTTTCAGAACTTCTGCCGCTTCCAACTCCAAAGTAAAATTGCTAATTTTGTTCCACTAATTTTGTTAGAATTTGCATGAATTTAATTGCTTAATCTATTTATAAGACATATTTGGCGATAAACTAGTACAAAGGGGGTTTCTTAAATTCTTTTTATGCGTAATTCTTGATAAATTTAATATTTAAACAATTGGTTATTCCAGTAAACCTATCAGTTATAGTACTGTATGATACAGTCAAACCAAACAGCAAAATGTTATTTAACAATAGCAAACAATACAATCTATCCAAAAATTATATTTATAAAACGATACAATACAATACAATATAACATAACAATACATTATAAAACGAATGGGTAACAACCATCCAAAGAAGGAGTAATAATGTAGAATTTTTATATTATCAATATAATTTAATTTGTTATCACATATTATTTTTTCGAATCACAAGATCATGTTTGTTATTAGGAGATACATGTTATTGCAGGTAATTTAACCTGATAGTGTAAAAATGCTATACACTATCAGGTATAGATTTTAAACTCAAAGGTCTTTTATTATATCTTTTCTGGATTTAACTTATATATACTAACCGTGTAAAGAATTTTTAACTATAAATAAATTTTAGCCTGTTGTAGCAGGTAATTTGTTTGATTTTTAAGTTACTAATCATGCTTTATATGAATGTAATTATTTTTTAGATGATCTGATAATTTAAAATTCTATAATTTTGTGGATATATAGAATAGTTAAACTCTATTTGTTGAAGAGTTGGGTGATGACTGATTAGCTTTGTGTGGTGTAGTGGGCACATTTCCCTCACATTCACTTTGGACTCATGTTGGAGAGCAACAATCAAGCCAAACTCTCTTGTGGTAATGCACCTACAACTCAAGTAAATTCCCTCTTTGAGTAGTCTATCCACATTCTAGAAAATTAAACTAAATGGTAATGTCTGAAATTTGACTACTACTATTAGACAATATAAACTTTTTAAGACTCTTAGTTTTTTTAACTAATTATAACAAGTTATTTATACTCAACTTGTTCAGAATTGAGGCGATGTTGTTGTTATTGTTGCATAACAAATTATTTGTTTCAGTTTTAGATTACGCGCGCCACAATAAGTTTTATGTTAGACTATATATAGTTTTCTTTCGCTGCAACATTTCCTTGAGGGGTTTTGTTTTCCTCCTTTACAATTCTCAGGGAGCAGAAAATTGTCCAAATCATAGAGCTCTTTGCTAAAGAAATAAAGATCTTCAGTTTATGGAGTTTCTACAAGCTGTGTGTTGGATTGAGGACAAGAGTGTGACCTCAAGGTGTTCTATGGAGTGTGGACATATAACTATATATTATAGCCTTTCTAATTTGTTGTATTTCACTTATATATTATGCAAGTTGAAAAACTAAGTTCCTTTAATTTATTGTCTACCTCTATCAATTGTCTTTCTCTAATGAGAGGAATATAGAGAGTGTTTCCATATATCTTGTTCGTTTAACTTAAAATATGAAATTGATCGTTGAATGCTTATATATATCCCATTGAAATCATGTTAAGTTACATGTTTGATATAATATGTCAGGAATTTAAGTTAGTTAGAAAAATTAAAGGTATCAAGAAATGAAGTCAAAGATAGCAACAAGTGGTCAGCACAAAAATGTTTATAAATGTTGAAATATGAGAAAGTATATAAAAACTAAAAGCTTTCATTGTTAAATGTTGAAATATAAGTTGGTGTAAATGTGTAGGTCAAAATCTGCTCTAAAAGTTTTAGGGAATACAGCACTAAGGAATGGGTCAGTCGAGGTGGACTAGGAAACAGTGAGGTTTGTGGTCGAGATGTCAACAACGGGCGAGATCGAACACCATTAGCAAAGTCGTAATGGCTAGTTTTCAAAATGGGATATTAAAAAGAATATTTTAGTGGATATTCTCTACACTTGTACTATTAGGGTGTATTAGGGCTATGTCTCATATATGTAGAAAAAGAGACAGTGATGTAGGGCACGTAACATTCATTTGATAAGAACAGACTTTTGAGAAAAGATTCTCTCTTATAGAAAGATACAAACACTACCTTACCATCAAGATTCTTGTTCATATTATTTCACACATTTCCATCAGATCCGAGAATAAGTCGAACATTCTAGGATTTATCTGTCACTCATAATTGTCAGGAGAGACAATCAACTAGTTCATCCTTTATTGGGTGAACAACTTCTCCTATTTACTTAAATGTCATTTATTGTTATTTATTGTTAGTTCTTCCTCCATTATTGTTCACACTTTTTAGAATAATTAATGTATGTTGTAATTAATCCACTACCAGATATGTCTAACGTTATTCACGTTTTTGGAACTCACATCTAGAGATATTAGTTTTAACTAAGTTTAACCCATTATTATATAAACTCAACTGTCTTAGCCGAATGTTATATTTTTTGGTCAAACAATTTGGCAGCGTATGTGGGAATTTCCTAGGTCAATTTTTAATTTCTTCTAGATCTATAACTAAGACAAATCGCTAACGTAAAAAAAAAAAAAAAAAAAAAAAAAAGGAGCAAGAACAAGATCTCCTTTCTTTGTATGCACAAATCCAATATGGCAGGTAACAAAGAAGAAAGGACGAGAATAATAAGTGACCTACCAACCAACCTCATAAGCGCCATCAATGAGACCTGTGAAACAGCGGATGAAGGCGCAACACCCAATGCCTCCCCTAGGCGAGATGGGTCACCCCCTCCTCACTGCATCACAAAACCTCTTGGTAAGGGAACCTTCACATCTGTGGGGACAAAGACGCCCCCAGTTGTAAAAAAGCTCCTCGACGCATAGCTAACTGACGTGCTAACTGGCGTCCTCAACAAGTTCACCCGAGATGCAACTGCGGAAAATGCAAGGATTTTACACTGTGCAACGGGCAAACGAATAGTGTGACCAACTCCCTCCACCTCCAACAACAGGTATTACTCACAGCGTCATTGATAATGCAGGTGATAACGCTCTTGCAAACATTTTGAAAAGGATGGAGGAAATGGAGAACGAGAACAAGATACTCCGAGATCAAATGAAAGAACGCCAGGAAAGGGTCGAAAAAATATCGGGCGCCCCCAAACTGTTGCCGAAGAGAGACGCCGGCCGATTTGTCCAGCAGCCATACTGTGACGATGCAGCACCGCATGCCATACCGAAGACCTAGAAAAGTGGAAACAATTGAGAAAAAGATGGAGTAAACATCGTCTCGCCATGACGGACTAATCAAAGCCTTGGAACTACGATTGGCAAATTTACAATACGAGATTTGTCCGCCAGGAACTTCACTTTTCCAATTCTTCCAACAATAACAAAAGGAGACGATTTCCATCAAAGAACATACTCAACTTTTGAGAAACGACCACTTTAAGCCAAAAACAACCCCAGTTGTCCCTTCAAAATCTACTTTCTTCCCTATGTCTCCACAACCATATTCCCCACCTAAATTGGACTACACCTTTTCTACTTATCTATCTACCTCACAAAATCCAATCTCTTTCACCCAACCCTTAAAAGAAGAACAGGATTTTGATATCGTAAAATTGGTTTGGGAAAGGAAACATGCCCTTGCAGCACAGAAACAAACCAAGAAAAGGCGAGACCAAGGAAAACGTTCAAAAGGGTCCAACCCCGAAAATCTGATGATTTCTAACTAGAAGGCTCCAGACCTCTATGTCTCCCAGCCAAGATGCATATCAGAAGAAGATACTCCATGGTCAGAATATCTGAATTCATCAGAAGATGAATCAATGGAAGATAGCTCTCAGTCAAGCAATGAATCCACAACGAACTCTTCCGAAGATGACAATCCCCCAATATTTGTAAACTAGCCAAGAGAGCCAGAAGTATCTGAGATAGATGAGGAACAAGAAGGCATGACAGATGAGCCAATCCCAGAAAGGAGATACGAGCCCATGGCATCCAAGCCAGTTGGAATCGGTTTCCATACTTTCACCTTGGACGACATCAAGGTTTCAAAATGGCCTCAAAGAATCCAAGACTTCTATACTTGGATGGTGACTAAAAATTTGGCAGAACGAGAAAAGTATATCATCCTGTCAGAACTCACTTCACGATTCTCAGGAATCCTCAGATATTGGTGGAACTCACTTGGAATTCAAGACAAAAATACTTTTCTCACTTCCCAAGATTTTGCCTTCAACATTCGGGTCCTACATGAAGTTTTCTGCGGAGATACTGGCCAAAGACAGGAGAAAATGCGAAGACAACTCTTTGAGATGAAGTGTGTGTCATTCGACAGAAATGACATTGACAGGAATTTTCAAAAGATGGCGAAGATATACTTTGAAATAGGCAGAGACATCAATCTGAAGCAAGCCTTTGTCTCTTCCCTTCCAAAGCTGTTGGCAAGTCGAACCATGACCATCATTGAAGAAAAGTTCCAGTCCATAACCATCCCACAAATTGGTTACATCAGGCAAGCTATTTTCGTCGCATTAGATGACATTTGTACAAAGCGCTCAGCCCTAAATCAAATTATCCAGCGCTTGAAAAAGCATGCCGCAAAATCTGATCTAATCACCGGATCAGGATGTTCCTGCCACACGTCCAGACGACGGAAAGAATTCAGGAGGTTCAGATGGCCAAGAATTCCAGATGAAAGATCAAGATCCAAGAGGCGCACAAAATATTTCAGACGCAGAAGGCTAGGAAATTTTCACAAGAAGGACAGATGCTTTATCTGCCATAAGATTGGACATTTCGCAAAAAGTTGTCCAAGAAAATCTGTCAACCTCCTTGAAGAGATTGAAGATTACATTGGCATACATCTTGAAAAAGAGGAGGACCTTGAATCCATATTCTCTGTGGATGATGAACCCAATGAAGAAACTTTATTCTCTCTCGATATTTATGAAGATCAAGGCAATCATCAGTACCAAATTTCAGAACCAGTGATCGTAGCCCGAGAGGAGATTAATGCTCTCATAGTCGTTCCTCAAGTAGAACTCAAAGTCTATTCATCCAAATGGGATAAACCAGCTCGAGTTATTGCTTTCATCGACACCGGAGCTGCTTCCTCACTCATAAATCTTGTTGTTCTCCCTGAAGATCAATGGGTGCCGCATTTTAAGGATTTCAACACTGCATCAAATGCAATCTTAACCACAACTATCATTATAAAGCACCCGGCCACAATTGAGTTCTTTCCAGCATTGAAGTACAGAACTAAGCTGCTAGGGTCTGATGTGCCAGGAAAAGATCTTATTATTGGATTCGACATTTACAGGCAACTTAGAGATCAACTCCAGATCAAGGCTAACGGGATAGCTTTTAAAAAGCAGTTCAGACCTTATTCTGAGATTCCAAGGCTATTCCAAATCAATGGCGAACAAATCAAAGAGATTGAGCAAAATCTCATTGAACATCCATGTGTTGAATCCCACAAGGATTTCATGAAGAAAGGGAAAAGCCCATTATGGAAAAACAAAGAGTTTTTTATCAAGCTCCCTTTCAAGAAAAATAAAAACATCAATCCAACAAAAGCCAGTCATCCAGGCATGAATCCAGATCATCTTCAACTTGCAAAGAAAGAATGCGAAGAACTTTTGGAATTTGATCTGATAGAGCCGTCGAATTCACAATGGGCATGCGAAGCATTTTATGTCAACAAAAGAGCTGAGCAGATAAGAGGAAAACTCAGGTTAGTTATTAACTACCAGCCACTAAACCACTTCCTCCAAGATGATAAATTTTCCATCCCAAATAAACTCACTCTTTTCTCCCACTTAGCCAAGGCCAAATATTTTTCCAAGTTTGATTTAAAATCTGAATTTTGGCAATTGGGAATCCACCCTGAAGAACGACCCAAAACGGGATTTTGCATCCCCGATCATCACTTCCAGTGGAAAGTCATGCCCTTCGGGTTGAAAACCGCACCCTCCTTGTTCCAAAAAGCTATGATAAAAATCTTCCAACCCATCCTCCATACCTCCTTAGTTTATATTGATGACATCCTGTTATTTAGTAATACATTGGAAGAACATGTCAACCTGCTTCGTCAATTTGAGACATTAGTAACACGGTATGGAATCATGCTCTCAGCAAAAAAGATGGTTCTTGCTCAAAAGGAGATTGATTTTCTCAGAATGTATTTTGCCCAAGGTGAATATAGTCCAGGATCACATATATGTCAGGAATTACTTAAATTTCCGGATACCAACCTCACAATAATGCAGATCCAACAGTTCTTGGGTGTAATAAATTATGTAAGAGATTTCATCCCAAATATCTCTACATACATTTCACCGCTCACAGAAATGCTCAAGAAAAATGCACCATCATGGGGAGAGAAACAGGATGAAACAGTCAGAAAAATAAAGGAGATATGTAAAAATGTCAAGTCTCTCTACATCCCTTCAGATGGAAAGAAGACACTGCAAACTGATGTCAATCATGAATATTGGAATGTTGTTCTATTTGAAGAAAAAGATGGCCAGCGGAAAATATGCGGATACGCTAGTGCAAAGTTTAAAGATGCCGAGCAACACTATCACTCCACCTTCAAAGAAATTCTTGCAGTAAAGAATGGAATCAAGAAATTCAATTTCTTCCTTATCCATATAGAATTTCTAATAAAAATGGATATGAAGGCTTTCCCAAAAATGATCCGGATAAATTCAAAAATTATCCCTAATCCTCAGATTCTCAGATGGGCTCAATGGTTCTCTCCATACAAGTTTCAAGTCAAGCACCTGAAAGGAAAGGATAATATTCTCGCAGATTTTCTGTCGCGACCGGAAGAATTCTCAAAAAGATTTCCCACAGCAAAACTGAAGTCAAAGGAAGAGCCAATTAGCCACATCTTTATGCTTTCAAATACAGCAGGAACAACTTCATTAAAGCCAACAGATCATCCACCGGAGTTGTTCAACCTCATAGATCCCTTTGATCTGTCAATTATTATGAAAAAAAGAACTTATTATGAGCTCCAAGTTTTCCGGCAATATGGAGGATCCATTCTCAAGCCTTATGGTGTCAATCCAGAATATCTGTTCTGCCATATATTCATAGCTCAAGCCAAGGATTTTCCAAACTGCTATGGTTTTTTTGGTACATATGCCATCAGTATTATATTTTCATGGAATTCAAATGCAACGTCTTCAAGGTTTTTGATAACATTGCACCAGGCCTTATAGTATTTTTACTATGGTTCAAGCTTAGAAGATATTGGATGAAATATTTCAGTGATTCCTACGCAGCAAAAATATTCATGTTTCATAGGCCAGTGAAGATCATTAATGGAAAAGTCCAGGCGCAAGCAGAGGCATCATTCTGGTGGAAATTTCCCGTGTCCATTTTATCAATGGAGGAAGAGTATAGCGAGGCACAAAGAATCCTTTTTCAGCAAAATAGGTGCATTCCGAAAGAGATATGGCCAAAAGATTGGGCAAGCTGGAATTATACCAATACCCATCCTCACTGGGAAAGAGTCCGGGAAGCAGCAAAAGAATATCAAACACCATATGAAGTCATCCGAGAAAAAATCACTAATGACATTTCTAGATTAAAGTTGTGGATTACATCTCTCAGTCCAAAGGGAAAGGAACATAGCAGGGAAGAACCGTCAAGTTCCAGGCGTTACTTCACAAGGTCTTCGAAAAGATGCCTGGAAGACAATTCTATGATCGATTAAGGATAATTGTCTTAATCCCTGCTAATCCCACCATAATCCTCCATTACCTACCCAAAAACCCTCAAAAAATATCCTACCCATGCCAACATCTTTCCGTACTATCCGGACCCTACTTTACCTTGTTTCCACATGCCCCCACATGCTTCTTCACATGCAACACAATACTTTCACATGGCATCACATGCTCCCTCATACTTTCACATGCTACACCATGTATATTTCACCCCGTTCACATGTTTTCAGGTATTTTTAGTTGTTTTGCCTAAAGTCCTTCACATGCCGAGAGGGACCCGCTTGTAGATAAGTTTTCCATGTAAGATAGGTTTACTTTATCCAAAAAGTTTGTCTTGTAATAACCTCCTAGTCCTATATAAAGGAGGCCTTGTAATAGTTGTAGGATCATCTTGGATCACCTTAGAAATCATCTTGTACATCGTGTAACCTTTGTAAATCTCTTGTGATATATTACATATGAGTGCTTTCTAAATTTCTCTCTTGTTCTTTCTTTCGAATGGATAGAAAGGTCGGTCCATGTATGAAAATAAAGTAAGAATACTCTTTGAAAGTTAGCTTATTGTAGTACGAAAGTTTTCTGAGTTATGAATAGCTAACGTTGGTTATAGTACAAAAGTTTTCTGAGTTGTGTAGCTTGGCAAGCCGTCCCTAATGGGTTGTTGAAGCCAGCCCTTTTTTGTAGGAAAACTTTTGCGACTATAAACAAATTAACTATTTGTGTAGCTTGGCAAGCCGTCCCTTATGGGTTGTGAAGCCAGCCCCTTTTGTAGGGAAACTTTCGTATCTATGATTTAGCTTGCTTTCCTGGAGTCACTTGCTTTGTTCCTCGTACTGCCATGAAAATCATGTGACTCACTACGTCACCGTTGTGAAAGGCAATGATCTTGCCAAAGAACAAGTATCCTCCATTTTGTTGAAGAAATTCGGTGAAACCCTCACAGGAGGAGCATTGATATGGTATTTACAACTACCTGCACGCTCTATTGAAACTTTTGAAGAGATGGCCGACAAGTTCGTAACGGCCCATGCTGGGGCCAAGAAAACCGAGGCAAAAGTGAACGACATATTTGCTACTAAGAAATCTCCAGGAGAGGAACTGAGGGACTTCCTCGCCCGTTTCAACCGAGTAAGGATGATCCACTAAACGTGTCAGAAGGGATGGCAGTCGCAGCCTTTCAGAACGGGCTGAGCAGGGACGGTTCGAGGGCGACTAGAAAGCTATTGAGTCAACTAATGAAGTATCCCCCAACCACTTGGGATGAAATACACAACGCATATTGTGCCGAGGTCCGAGTAGACGAGGACGACCTCAATGGACCAACTCATCGACTGACCTCGGTACAGGCCGAATCCAGAAAACATGAAAGAAATGATACCCGAAGGGACCACGCTGCTTCACGACCCAACATAGAACGGCATCAACCATATGTCAGAGCGACCGTTGCACCCCCCGTCCTCCCGCCATGAAGAAGGCCCACCCAGATCAAGGACACTCACTGGAACGAGAGAGATATGCCTCATTTATTATCCACTCACAACTTTTATGTGTCACCTACAGAAATAGTCTACGCCTTGGAGAAGCTCAGACCAAAGGTGAAGTGGCCACAAAAGATGAGGTCAGATCCGAGTACCAGAAAATTGGACGCCCTTTGCGAGTTCCATCAAAAACGAGGGCACAAAATCGAAGATTGCATCGCCCTGAGGTAGGAGGTCGTAAACATGTGACGACAAGGACACCTCAAAGAGTTGCTGAGCGACCGAGGAAGGCCCAACTTTGCCAGAGGGCGCGAACAACATCAAGGGCCGCCGAAACCCCCCTCACCGACCCGCACCATCCACATGATCATCGGCGGCGAAGAAGATGTTTTCATCAATAGTGTAAAGTTCACCACTACCTACAAGCTCAAACGGTCGATCACCCGTGAGCGGTACGACGAACTCGAAGAAGGTATCATCTTCGCTAAGTCAGATACCAATGGTTTGGTTTTCCCTCACTATGATGCCCTAGTTATTACTTTACGAATTTTAGATAACGATGTGAGACGCATTATGGTAGATGATGGGAGTGGCGCGTGCATTATCCATCCTTGAGTACTTGCACAAATGAAACTCGAAGATAAGATAGAGCTGCGTTGCATCACGCTAACTGTAACAATGTAGTTGAACAAACATCAAGCAAAATCATGCTCCCGGTTCTGGCCAGTGGCGTCACTTTGGAGACCACGTTCCACATCATGGACCAAGACACAGCGTACAACATCATAATAGGGCGATCATGGATATACACCATGAGGGCCATCCCCTCCAGCTTATACTAGGTCATCAAATTCTTGACTCCCTGGGGGATATTCAGCATCATCCCAAGAATGCTACCGCATCGCTCTAGACTGCATGGCCACTCAACAAGCGAAGGACCAAGAAAAAGAGGCATAGCAATCAGCAGGGTCGAGGTCGATATGTGATAATAGCGAAGACGTCATCATAGACACTGATATGGTCAAAGTTGCGGAATCGACCATAGAAGACCTCGACCCCGTTCAATTAGACACCAACGATCACAGCAAGAAAGCTTACATCGGCTGCAAACTTCAGGAACCAGGTAAATTCCATCAGTTCTTAACTACTAACGCAGATTTATTTGCTTTCAGCCATGCAGATACGGCGAGTATCCCAAATGAAATCGCCACACACAAACTGAACATCGACCCATTCCACCCCCCTGTGAGGTAGGTCATTTGTAAGTTCAACTCCACGATTAATGACGCGGTACGAGAAGAGGTGGAAAAACTATTAGAAAATGACTCCATCAGGGAGTCGAAGTTTCCCCAATGCGTCGCCAATATAGTGATGGTGAAAAAGAAGAATGGGAAATGGCGGATGTGCGTGGATTTCACATATTTGAACAAAGCATGCGCCAATGATTCACTTCCATTACCCCATATCAACCAACTCATTGACTCAACGGCCGGGCATGAATTACTGAGCTTCTTAGACGCCTATTCAGGCTATAATCAAATCCTCATGGAAGAAGAAGATCAGGAGAAAACCACATTCATCACCCACCAGGGGACGTACTGCTACAGGGTCATGCCCTTCGGGCTGAAAAACGCTGGGGAAACTTACCAAAGGTTGGTGACAAGGATGTTCAAAGACCAGCTCAGGAAAAAGATGGAAGTCTATATAGACGACATGCTAGTCAAGTACAAAAAAAAAAGATTACATCGACAATCTGAGAGAGACCTTCGACATACTCAGACAATACGGAATGAAACTGAACCCCAAAAAATGCGTGTTCGGCGTGGCCTCGGGAAAATTTCTATGTTTCCTGGTATTACAGCGAGGAATCGAGGTCAATCCTGATCAAATCAAAGCCATCGAGGGGATACCAGAACACTTGACCACCAAAAAAATAGGTTCAGAGGTTGACAGGCAGTATCGCCACCCTTTCAAGATTTATCTCACAATCATCAGACAGGTGTCACAAATTCTTTGGCGTACTCAAAAAGGATAAAGGCCCCCAATGTACTTCTGAGTGCGTCTAGGCCCTGAAGGAGTTGAAAGCGTACCTGTCATCACCACCATTGCTTTCAAAGCCAGAGCCAGGGAACGTCTCCTCGTTTACCTAGCTGTATCCGAAGTAGCTGTAAGCGTAGTCCTGGTTCGAGAAAATAAAGTCTCCCATCTATTACATTAGCAAAACATTAGTCGATGCCGCGACGAGGTACCCTCACCTCGAAAAATTAGCCCTAGCCTTTGTTGTAGCCTCGCGAAAGCTTAGACCATATTTCCAATGCCACCCTATCTCGCTCGTTACAACTTCCCCCCTAAGGAGCATTTTGCATAAACCCGAGCTGTCGGGAAGGTTGGCCAAATGGGCCATCGAACTGAGCAAGCACCATATCACATATCAACCACGAACAGCGATAAAGTCGCAAGTCCTCACTGACTTCGTTGCCGACTTCAATGCAAAATTAATGTCCGAAGTTCAAAGAGAAGTCGACTATGCTTCTCCCCAAACACAGGACCTCTGGGTCCTATACACAGACGGCGCGTCTAACGCGTCAGGGTCCGGACTGGGACTCGTACTCGAAGTCCCAACCGGAGAAGTGATTCACCAGTCCATAAGGTGCCCAGATATGACTAACAACGAGGCCGAGTATAAGGCCGTAATTGCAGGGTTAAGGCTAGCATTCAAGTATGGGGAAAAACGGCTAAGACTATGCTGCAATTTCCAAGTCGCAGTCAACCAAGTCACAGGAACTTTCCAAATCAAGGAACAAAGGTTGTAGAAATATCAGACCGAATTCTGCACGTTGCTGCCCGAGTTCAATGAATGTCAACTCGACCAGATCCCGCAAGCACAGAACGCTGAGGTGGAAGACCTCGCCAAACTAGT
Organism: Nicotiana obtusifolia; assembly: GCA_002018475.1. Taxonomy (NCBI): domain Eukaryota; kingdom Viridiplantae; phylum Streptophyta; class Magnoliopsida; order Solanales; family Solanaceae; genus Nicotiana; species Nicotiana obtusifolia. The sequence continues at coordinate 58,612 of MCJB01015441.1, read as the reverse complement.
CGCAGCCACCAAAAACGTTACAACCAGAGACAGAAGTGTAGTCCACCTTCCCAACTCGTCGATAGACAAATTGAGGTAAGAACCATAAACCTAACTTGGGACTGGTGCAACTGTATTGTTACATACTTGCAGGACATCGTACTCCCAGGTGATAAAAAAGAGGCCAAGAAACTGAGAATGCAAGCAGCCAGGTACTTCATCATCCAACAACATCCTGTGTAAGAGAACGTACAGCGTCACCTTTAGCGAAATGTTTGGGCCCAAATCAGACGCGACGCGTCCTTGAAGAGGTCCACGAAGTCCATTGTGGAGCTCATTACGGGAATCGGGCCTTGGTCAGATGCCTCATACGAGCAGGGTATTACTAGCTCACCATGAAAAAGAGGTTGTGGATGCGAGCACTGCCAAAAATACGCCCCAATAATTCACCAAGCAGGTGAACACCTCCACTCGGTCACCTCACCTTGGTCGTTCATAAAATGGGGGATGGACATCGTGGGTCCTCTCCCAGCAGTGCAAGGTAACGTACGATTCCTTCTGTTTTTAACTGACTATTTCTCTAAGTGGGTGGAAGCAGGAGCGTTCGCCCAAATACGTGAACAGGAAGTGATCACCTTTATATGGAAAAACATCATATGCCGGTTCGGCCTCCCCAAAGAGATCAGCTACGATAATGGACCTCAATTCACGGGGAAGAAGGCTGCTGAAAGTTTTTAAGACGTGGCGTATCAAAAGAATACTTTCGACGCCATACCACCCTGCAGGCAACGGGCAACGGGCAACGGGCAAGCGGAGTCCTCCAACATGTCGATACTGAAGATCATGAAGAAGAAACTCAAAGATGCCAAGGGACTATGGCCGAAAATATTACTAGAAGTTTTGTGGGCCTACGGAACAACGCTGAAGACAAGCACAAGAGAGATGCCCTACTCTTTAGTCTATGGGACTGATGCAATAATACTGATCGAGGTCGGGAAGCCCAGTCTGAGATACTCACACGAGAGCCGACCAAGGAACGATGAAAGCAGAAGGCAAAAACTCGACGAAGTCGAAGAATGAAGAGACATGGCCTACATAAGAATGATTGCCCAAAAACAACAAGTAGAACGCTATTACAACTAGAAGGCAAAGGTCAGGCCGATCAAAGTCGGGACTACATGCTTAAAGCTAAAACACAAGCAAGTAAAGACCCATGGGAAGGCAAACTAGGAACAAATTGGGACGGCCCGTACAAAATCACAACAACAGTGAAAAAAGGGTCATTCCAACTAGAAATAATGGAAGGAAAGCTACTACCAAACAACTGGAATATTACCCACCTCAAGTACTTCAACTTCTAAGAGATAAAGCGTCCCCCAAGTCGTACTTTTTTTTTCTCTCACTTGAGTTTTGTCCCAATTGGGTCTTCTCAAGGAGGTTTTTAACGAGGCGATGAAGGGTACACTTCAAGTCGAAGTACGCAAAGACAGAGGCACAGGACGATCAGTTCATTGCTCGACCTCTCAAGCCTTCTCCAAATCGACCAACGAAGGGACTAGATAGACTGGGACTGGGACTGAAACACCAGCAAACGCCCGAAAATTTGTAAATTTCTCCAAGTTTATGAATAAAGCAATAATGCATGAAATTTATCTCTATTTCTCCAAATGCACAACCAAGGTAACAATGCTTAAATTTTATGATATCTACAAACTCCGCACCTAGAAGCATATCTTTCTAAACGTAGGTTATGTTCAACCTTGTTCGAACTAACACATACTGGCCCTCGGCCATGATTGAACGTAGGTTACATTCGACCTTGTTCGAACTAACACCTACCGGCCCTCATCTACAACTAAACATAGGTTATGTTCGACCTTGCTCGAACTAACACCTACCGGCTCTTGGCCACAATTAAATGTAGGTTATGTTCAACCTTGTTTTAAATAACACCTACCGGCCCTCGGCTACAATTAAACGTAGGTTATGTTCGACCTTGCTCGAACTAACACCTACCGGCCCTTGGCCACAATTAAATGTAGGTTATGTTCAACCTTGCTCGAACTAACACTTACCAGCTCTCGACTATAATTAAACGTAGGTTATGTTCGACCTTGCTCGAACTAACACCTATCGACCCTCGGCCACAATTAAATGTAGGTTACGTTCAACCTTGTTCGAATTAACACCTCTCGGCTCTCGGCCATAATTAAACGTAAGTTATGTTCGACCTTGTTCGAACTAACACCTATTGGCCCTTGGCCAAAGTTAAACATGTGTTATATTCTACCTTTTTTGAACTAACACCTACTGATCCCCGGTGATATTAGGATATGTTCGAACTTATTCGAACTGAGTGATTAAGGATAGCAAATCAAGGCAACCAAGCGACAAAATCAACAAAAAGAAAATATATAAGTACGAAGCACAGGAAGAAAATCATATGCAAATAACAAAGTTGACATTTCATACTTAGAACATCTTTATAAAAGCTCATGAAGACACCACCAACTACATAGAAAGATATATAGAAAAGACAAAAACTAAAACTACTGGCCACTACCTTCATCGCATGCAGCATCCTCCCCGACCTAGCCCTCAACTATGTCACCCTCTCGACCTTCAACACCCTCGCCATCGCCGCCTTCGCCCTCAGGATATGTAGCATCATACCAGGCGTTTTGCTCAAGCCGGTCTACATCTTCGTCCCCCTCACCCTCGCCGGCCTCTGGCATAGCAGGATCATACCCGTAAGCGACTGGAGCTTTACGAGCCTTGACACGAGCATCTTCAAGGGCGACCCCAGAAATAGATCTCGCTGCATGCAAATCTCGGAACAGATCCAACTGGGGCTCGGCATGAATTCACTCCTCGTATAATTCTCGAAGAACATTAGGAAAGTCTGAAGTATGAGAAGAGGACGGTCACGCCAGTAATTGGATCTCAAGGACAGCAACTCGGTCGTAGAGGTAAGAATTCTTTTTCTCTAATTCTACGATCCTTTCATCGAGCCGCTCCTCTTTAAACCTTGACGTTTCCAAGTCGTTCTCCCGCTGAGAATTGAGGGTCCGGATCACCACCTCAAGGGCCTCCGTCTTCCTTAAAGCCCCCGACCGAGCTAACTCCGCCCTATCTAGCTCGTTCTGCTTCTCAGTGATCTCGCCATGAAGAACGTCCATCTGCAGGCTACACTCATCCAATTGCATGCGCAACTCGATCATCTGCGTTTGGAGGTCGCTGCACTGAACCTCCACGATCCTACTGACCTCGAGCTCTTCTACTTTATTTCTCAACGTCTCCTCAAGGACACTGCATTTCACTCACCAGCTCATCATCTTTTTGCTTCAGCTCGTCCTGAAGGATCCGCAAATTTCTGCATTTGCCAAAACGCATACGGATTTCCCGATTCTTGCCACGGTACTCAATTTTTTTGCGCTTAAGTTTCCTGAAGATAGCATTACGCCTCTCCTCCCTTCGGTCGCTTTCGATTTCCAAGATCACGGTCTGCAATCACAAAAAGAAAAAGAGTCAAACACGAGAACACCTATGCTGACGAGAACAAAGCACTAACACGAAGACCAAAAATCTGAACAAAGCAGACAAGAAAAAGAAGCCTTGAAAAATTTACCTTGAGAGCAAGGCCGGCTGTGCTCCCCGATAAGGTGGCATCGTCCAACACCACAAGGGTTTCACCCTCCACATTGGAACAAAGGGGACCGAGGGCAGGGACCACGTTCTCTGTGTTTTTTAACAAGTCATGGTCTCTGGGGATCGCGAAGGTCCGCGTAGACCCCTCAGTCTCACATCGAGCTGAGTAAATCCCTCTTCCACCATTCTCAGCTCTGTAGCGTCAAGGTCTGAGCCCGTCTCATAGCCATCCTCAGCCACGCCTCTGTCTCTCCCATTAGCCGGCGAAGAAGCACTGTCAGCCGATCGCGAAGTCGAGAGCCTCGCTTGCTGTGAAGTATCAGAAACCCTTGCAGACAGCTCTTCGGCTTTCGTCGTCGCAGAAGGAATGGATACGCCCTCTAATGCCTCAGCAGATATCGGGACCTCAGACATTGGCTCGACGTCGTTTTCAAGTATTATGGTCTTCGTCTTGTGAATGGTAAAATCATCCATCACAGAATCTACGGCCCGGGCAACCCCGTAATCAACATCCACTGAACTTCTCTTGCGGGGTACCAAATTCCCATCGCTTGGGTACGATTCCTCCTCCTCATCCACAAGACGGAATAAAGGTGAAGCCGGAAGCTCCGCTATCAAAATGTTTGCAGGCGGAGAAGAAACCGATGCTGAGGCAACGGTAGACGGGGCCGAAGACCGAGCAGACCTAGCTGTTGTCGAGGAGGGAACAGAAACGAAAGAGAGATTAGGCCTAGTTGTGGTCATAGGGGGATAGTTGCCGAAGAGGAGGCAACTTTCTTCTTACGGAATGTAGGAGGGGGAGCTCTCGGCCTCCTCGAAGATCCTCGGGATGGAAAAGAAAGAATAGAAAAAGGTTATCACTATCAGCAAAGGCAAACTATAAGAAATAGGCGACTAAGATGACAAATAAAAAAAAAGAAAAAAAACAGACGAGCTCACCGGTCAAGGAAGGAGCAGGCCCAAACTTCTTAAAAAAACCTAGCCACTCGCGAATCCCCACGATGTGATGCAAAACCCAGCCAACCCAATCAGAAATGTACCGACCAAAGCATGAATACCATTTTTAGCCCTAAGCTCTAATAAATCGGCCTCTTTCATCGCTGACTCAGATATCTCGGGCTCAGCCTCAGGCGCCTTTGTAAAATTAGGCCTGACTTTATCACCACGAGGAATTATCTCCTCCACCATGGGAAAATTCTCATCCTCCACAGCCACAGAGACGCCCTCCGCGAGAGGAGGCAGAACCATCACCACGGGAACCGGGTCATTTCCCTCACTGGAACCAGAAGATACTTTAACCATAGTTCTGAAGAAATGGAGGGTATTCGAATAACGAAAAGTTAAATGCAAAGAGGATCTCTAGAGCAGGGAAGGAGGATACACAACAATGGAATAGGAAGAAAGAGGAGCTAGGTTTCGATATGGGAAATCTGTAAAATATGAGTGTGTGCCCCCAAATCCCTATTTATAAGAATTCGGGCATCGAAACCAAGAAATTATGCCATCATTACCTAGCACAGATATCGAAGCGGCAGATCCAATCAATAAACGCATGCGAAATGACGCACAGCATTGGGAAAATGCACCATAATGATGCATGATGTCATGACGTCACTTCGATCCAGAAACGACGCAACCCCAAAAGTTGCAGCTCACGAAAGGCCACGTTGCCATCTCGTCCCATCTTCTCGACCATGACAAACAGAATCTGCTCATCAAGGCCGTCTGAGGCTGGCCTCAATAAGTGGAGGGACTAACTGTATATGTCAAAATATGCCCTAAAATATTTAGGGCAATCTATCACTAAGGAATGGGTTAGTCGAGGTCAACTAGGAAGCAGCGAGGTTTTTGGTCGAGATGTCAACAACGAGCGAGATCGAACGCTATTAGCATAGTTGTAACGACTATTTTTCAAAATGGGATATTAAAGAGAATATTCTAGTGGATATTCTCTGCACTTGTACTATTAGAGTGTGTTAGGGCTATGTCTCATATATATATAAAAAGAGACAGTGATGTAGGGCATGTGACATTCATTTGATAAGAACAGACTTTTGAGAAAAGATTCTCTCTCTTATAGAAAGATACAAACACTACCTTTCCATCAAGATTCTTGTTCATATTATTCCACACCTTTCCATCAGATCCGAGAATAAGTCGAACATTCTAGGATTTGTCTGTCACTCATTATTGTCAGGAGAGACAATCATCTAGTTCATCCTTTATTGGATGAACCGCTTCTTCTATTTACTTAAATGTCATTTATTGTTATTTATCGTTAGTTCTTCCTCCATTATTATTCACACTTTTTAGAACAATAAATGTATGTTGTAGTCAACCCACTACCAGATTTGTCTAACGTTATTTACGTTTTCGGAACTCACATCTAGAGATATTATTTTTAACTAAGTTTAACCCATTATTATATAAACTCAATTGTTTTAGCAAAAAGTTATATTTTTTGGTCAAACAGTAAGGATATCCATAAATGTAGTTGTAAAACATCTTCATCTTCTAAGTAAACAGATTAGTGAACCTGTTCATGATTCATCCTTAGTCTAAACATGTTTAAAATGAAATTTAGCTAGCATTTGCACATAGATTTGATTGAAACGTGAAAAAAGAGTTTTTGAAGATGTGTTGAAAACTAATTTTTGGAAGTTGAAGTTGTATTTGGACATGCATTTTATTTGAAAAAAATATTGATATTTTGTGAGTGGAAGAAAAAATTTCACTCAAAAACTATCAATTTTTGGGAACTTGAATTTTTTTTTTAATTTTTTTTTAAAAACTGATCATATTCCATGAACAAACAATGTTTTTAAATTTTTTTGAAAAACAAAAAGCATTCAAAATCTACAACCAAACAAGAACGTCAAGGGCATTATATTAAAACTTCTATCATATCATTTCATTATGTGAAACCCCTACCATAACGGGAGGTGAAGGCTTGGATGGACAGATTTAATTATGAAAATAAAAAAATCACTTCATTACCAATTACCACCTTTTCTTTTTTACCAATTACCACTTTTTTTAGAAATACTACATCCAAATATCAAGTAGTAAACATGGCATATGTAAAAGCTTCGGTTACAATTTGAAATCCAAATTAGAAAAACTTCTTACTGAATTATATTATAACGTAACAAAGGTGAAGTTATTTATGTCTTGTAGTTTGATGAATGGTCTTATCTTTAGTACTTATGTTCATTATAAACTTCCTCTAAAGTCTTGTCAATGGGACATTTTGAATGCTGCAGATGTACCACATTTAGAAAATGTGTATCCATTCCATTTTGGTTACTTCTATTTTCTATACTTCACTCGAATTATGTCCTATAACATCATAACCAGAAATTAGACCTTTCATTTTAGGACAAGCAAAAACCTAAAACCTTTAAAACCTTTTGACATGTTAGTGTTCACCTGTTAGGTCTTACTTTTTGTCGGACGATACATGACTTGGATTCCTATTTCTTAATGACGCCCCTCCCACGGAAAAAACTTATTCGCACATACCAATATCATCTATTTTACAAATGATAAATAAAGGTAAGTTAGTAATAATTATATTTGTGAAGGTATATGTCGTGTATTTATTGATTTTGTATAAATACTCTCTCCCCCCCTCCCCCCCGCTATCTGATCTTTCATCTTGAAATTTAAAAATCATCGTGAAAGACACGAGTTAATAGTTGCTTACATTTTGTTAAAATAAGTAGTGTATATGTTATTTTTGTCCAGTGGAACAAAAGGTTTTAACCTAGACAATAGGATAATAACATGTTATATCTAATTAAATTGTATTAATAGTGTAAATATTCTTTACACCTTTAGGACATATAACTTAAATTTTAAGGGCACTTGAAAAGAACTTGCTTTCTATGTTGAAAAGACATAATTAGATAGATAAAATTGTGTTATCTCTAGTTTAGGCCTTCCAAATTAGATGACCATGATCTTACAAGGATAAGATACCTTTAGAGGAAGTCTTTTTTTTTTTTTTCACAAGTTGCATGCAATTAAAGAAGATGCTTACTGCTGTTTGTGATTTATTTTTCCGTAAACACAAAAAGAGCCTTTCTTATTTTCACCCCCTTAATTTCTCTTTAGAGTTAATTGGTTCCAAGTATCAAACTATTGTCTACCTTTTTCATGAAAAGGAAAATATTTGGAGAAAAATAGCATTTAAAAGATAGTGCTTTCACTTTGAAATTTGAAATTTGATATCGAGTTGAAAAAAGATCACCAAAACTCTTATTCTTTTGAAATATCACCACTAACACCTTATACTTTTTTCTTTTGTTACTAAAACGGATTAGTATTATATAATATTAAGTTGCCTCTTTATAAAATATATTTATATTATATAACACCTGATACTATGTTGTACCAAGTTCTCAAACATCACTGTTTGACTTTGTGCACCCATATCAGTGTGTGTGTGTGAAATTATTTTATGTAACATTCTCTTGTAAGTTGGAGTGATATTGATGGCAAAAGTTATTTTCTTGTTTTTCACCCAAAGGTGAACATATCTAGTAAAAGACCTTTTATGTCCAAGCATATCATCATATAGTTTACAACTCTCCAACAAAATGAATCAATATTACCTCTCTGAAAATGGACCACAAAATGCCTATTGCCCTGGCATCAAAGCACTAAGAATAAATACTTTAGCAATTTGCTTCACAATAGCTTACTCAACATTTTTCTTTTCGGAAAAATGACACTGTGTAGCCGCTCTCAAAATAAAAGTCGAAAAAATATATAATTTTTGTATATTTTTTGTATATACATATATTTTGTATGTCATATACAAATTTTATATTTTTTTTTAACTACTGAATATAAATAATTTCTGACGCGGACTAAAAGTAATAATACCCCTTTTCTTTTTTCTTTCATTGTACTTTTCAAAAGAATAGGTTATTGTGGTCCAGAACTTTTACTACATGACTGTGTTTACCAATAAAAGGGGATCAAGATTATATGTCATCAATTGTTTCCCACTTTTGATGAGCACTTGAAATATTGCACCTTTTATCATGGAGCACCTACTTCACCGTTATGTGGAGTATATAAGTTTTACGCGTAAAGTTTAGCTGCAACAACAGATAATTCTTCATAGAGATGGTTCGTAATCTAAAACATAAAGTTATGATCAACCATAGTTGGTTAAATTGCAATCATAGTGTAATAATTAATATTGATATTATTAATTAATAGATATAACTTAAATCCGCATTTTGTCTAGCCTAATAAGATTTTAAGGAGAGCGAAGATTTTAAGGAACACGTATCATTAGTTGTTACGGTGAGATGAAATGCAGGGGAGGTAGAAGCTTAAGTACGGATTTGATTGAACTCAATAGCCTTTTGTTCAAATAAATATGTATGTATTAACAAATTCACTTTTAGCTAATTTATTATATCTGTACACATATTATTTAGAACTCAATTATTAATACTTGAAGTTGTCGCTCAACAATTCAAATAAAGTTGAAATTTTGACTCCGCTTACAATGAAAGAATGATTTCACAATCAAACCTAAATGAGACAATGAAACATATTAATTATCAGAATAAGTGATGCTGAACATTGACCGACAGGGGAGCTCAAGGCATTTTAACAGAAATACTGAGCTAATTCATCACCTTTAATTTATCATTTATTTTCGTACTTCTCCAATCCTTATAAAGGTATGAATTGTCTAATCAGTTATATATCTATTATATCGATAACGAAGAAGTACAAGAATAGAACTCCGACAACAAAAGGAGAAAAGGAAATGACTACCACCATGAGTAATAAAGAGTGAAAGAAAACTACTCTCTCCGTTTTAAGTTATGTGTCCTTTTTTAAAAAAATTTGTTTAATAAATAATACCACTTTCTAATGATGAGTAAGTTTTGAATTCTAACATTTTATTATATCTTTAAGGATATTCAGTTTCCTTATAGGAAACCATAAGATTTAAAAGGTATACTTGATATATTAATACATTACAAGATTTAAATTTTTATATTCTTAAATTTTGTGTTTAATTTATAATGGAATAAAGGAAGAATAGGACGTACAAATAAAAAGATATTAAATGGTTGGTATGAAAAGAATTTGTGAGGTACATATGTGGTTATAAACATGTAGGTCCATTTAGCTATTAGCATCTTTGAACCCTTTGGTTGATGACTTATTGACCAAAGGATGAAACCCAGCATTTATGCATGTGAAAGCACACAAAGTTAGAAGGAATTTATGAGAGAAAGAGAAGAATATATTTGTAACAAGAAATGCAGTAAAAAAAAATAACGAATGATTGAGACAAAGTCTCCTTGGGATCTGCAAAGTTGGGTTACAAGTTAGAATAACTTAACAAATAGAGAAACCATTGTAAATAGGAATAGTTGTAAAAAAATTTATCAAGCTGGCAATGTCACACTATTGAGAAAACCATTAAAAGTGGCGGTATGTATCCTTTATGCTTAATTAATTTGAGTTTAAAGATTCTAAGCCGATAGTTTATCGAAAATAGTTTTTTTATCTTATATTTTTTTTGTTTATTTTTAGTTGTTAAATATTTTAAAAATAAATTTTTATTTTTACTTATCATTTTTTGCATATCAAGAAAAAAATAATCTATTTTTTCTGTTTTGCCTTTAGCATTAATTACTCATGCCAAATCATGTTGCAAAATCATTAAAACTATACCACAATTAGTATGGATATCATTAATTTATTATTTCTTAAAAGGTGTACAAAGTCAATAGTGAACAAGTAAAAATGAACAAAAGAAGTATAAGTTAGGATTAAAGTCTACGTATACTTTACCATCCTCGTATCTCACTCGTGAAATCACACCGAGTATGTTGTTTATCGAGGATGAAGCCGTCTTTAGTGAAAAGTGTTAGTTTCAAAATAAAATTTTCGACGCAGATTAGTTGGATCCCACAGTAACTATTGAATACTGAGTGAAAACCAACAAAATATTGTTGACAGAGAGAAAGAAAAATATTACTCCTACAACTATTGTAGAGAGAGAGAGAAGTATGAATACAAAGGACTGTAGCATAGAATCTGAAATGTCAAATTCATGTCTGCTTAGCATTCATTTCATTTCTTGTCATTTCATCTCTGACTTTACACCCCTTTTCCCAGAACCCCATTCTCTGACTAGTGAGCCTTCTTTTGGACACATATTCTGATTATTTATTGTTAATGAATTCATATACGTACACATGCACTTTTATTTTTTTTATTTATGATACGATTTAGTGGGCATTTGGACATAAGAATCATAAAATTTTTAAAAAAAAGGTGAAATTTTTTTCAAGTGAAAATGATATTTGAAAATTAGAATGTGATTGGACATAAATAAAATTTTGTGTTGTTTTAAATTTTTGTGAGTGAAAATTTTGAAAAATAACTTTTTGGAGTTTTTCAAATTTTTGAAAAATTCCAAAATTCATCTTCAAGTAAAAATTAAAAAATTTTATGGCCAAACACTAATTTTAAAAAAAAATATATTTTTAAAAATAAAAATAAAAAAATTCTTATGTCCAAACGGGCTCTTAAGCAAAAGTAACTTTGAAATTAATCTCTCATCCTAAATTAGGACCAAAAATACATACTATCCTACTTTGCTTTAGGAAAAATTTTAACCTGATTCCATGAACAACTAATCAATACTCTATTTATTTGAGATTAAATTGCAGTGTGATTAATAGTTGCAATTTCATCTAGCAACATTAAATGTACGATTCAAATCACACAAAAAAGTTATTTTTTTTTATTCTTTTCTCTCTCCCAGGTATTGTTTGACTTGTAATTTTAGTTTGTCCCAAAAGTTGCATTTATAAAATCTACAATATTCTATGAACTAACTTGTCAGTATGATATTAAAACGTGTATTACATTCGAAAAGATGTGATATATTTGTATGTACATACTTCAGATCTTAAAACTAATTATTGTAAAAAAATGTCTATCAAACACAATATTTTTCGGTACACCATTTGAATAGATTTAATCCTTTCTTATTTTTGTTATCATAGTTTTGAGAAGCTAATGTACCACTCAAAGAAAAAGATCCCATTCCCTATGATTTTGGATATTAAAGATGTTACTATAAAAACATTAGAACTAGGTCACATCAAATCCAACACTCCATATTTTGATTATAGTATAAAGTGAAATTCATGTATGTTAGTCCATTTTCTTGAATAGATAAGAGATCATCTAAAGCCCTTCCCTCCATTTGAGGAAGATATTTCAGGTAATCATGTGAATATGTGACATAATATAATCCAAATGTCAATTTAGAATTTAAATTTATTTGGTCTGAATACTTATTCTCACAAGTGAACGTGTTGGACTTTCGCAATTATGGGTTCAAATTTAAGTATTTTTTAAAATTTTAATGATTTTTTATATATATTTATATTTTGTGTAAAAAATATTGAGTTCAATTAAATCCGTCGGAGCTAGTATCTGTCTTTGTAGCAGATACAACACTAGGTTGAACAAGATCATGTGTGAGTGGGGCCATGTTTTGGGGCCATATTATCAACAACTTGGGATTTATATATCTTCCTTATGACTTACCTCACAAAAAGGATTATTATGAAGATTGTGGTGGAATGGTAAGTATTCTTTTATTTTAATCAGAGATTTTAAGTTCGAATTTTAAGTATGAAGTTACCTTTGTTAATGAGCGATTTACCCACAATATAGGACTTACTGGATGAATCAAATAATCGAGTCCTAACGCGAATATCAAACACCGGGTGAGAACCAAAAAACAAAGAATAAATTCCTTTCAGTTGGAAAAAGTTTTGAATATTTAGTACAATGCCTGATTATTGAGGCATCATATTCTCTAGTTGTGTTAAGACTAGGGAGTTCAAATTCCTTTTATGTGACACCGGTAGACCCTAGTTATAACCGAAGGATATTGAACTAGACTTTGTTATGTTTGGTTGGGCTAAAGGGAGGGTAAGTAGGAGAAAGGGAAATCAACCAAGAATATTATAAGTCATTTATGCTTGTTCAATATGGAGCTTTCTTCATCTACTTTTCACTAGACGCAAATTTTAAGAGATTTATATATTTGTGAAATTTGACAGGGAAAACATTAATTACGTTAACGTTTAAATTTAATTCGGTCTTGTTCACGTAGTAGTGGAGGAGGGTCACGATCCTCCACAACAATGGGTTGATTTGCCCGAGACACACCTCGTATCTCTTGCAATAGTCTAGAACGATCGGGTCTATTGGGCCCAGTGTAAAAAGGTAAGTGTAAACACTTGAATATCCCTTCACGTGGGTAGTAACGGCGTTCTCGGTCCCGGATACCCCTTCACGTGGGTAGTAACGGCGTCCTCGATCCCGGGGACTACTACGTTTTTACCTTCCCAATTGCAGTCCTTACGAACTACGGGAAGAACATCTTCAATCACAGAACATATGTACCTCGAGACTCCTTCACCCCCGGTCCTGTTTGCGCGAGGGTTTCTCTACTTTAAAGTCATCTGCAATTGAGCAGTCCCCGAGAATAAACGCTGGCAAGGGAGGCTCGGCGGCTGGCTCGTTAGCAGCAACAATAGGGGAAGCCGTTTCGAGGGCAACCACCTCAGAGGTAACCGTTTCAGTACCAGCAGCCGGTTGAGAAGATGAAGAGACAACTTGTTGAAGAACGATTTTTAATGTTCTGGCCATTGTCATCTGGGGGAGTGTTCAAAAACATGAGGAAAGAACACAAAGTTTTGGAAAAACGGGTTTTAAAGATGAAGAACAGAGTATGAAGATTTGAAGAAATTCTGGGCAAAAATCTAGAGATTACTACGGAAATTGAAGAACAAGGATGAAGATATGAAGGTTTGATGATGGTTGGAAAGCTCGAAGGTAGTGATTTAGTCGAAAAGTAGAAAAAGGATAAAAGGGAGAAGCTTTTATAGAGAAACAGCCGATGCTTCGCATTCAGGGGCAATCTGCCGATGACCGACACGTGTCAGAAGTCAGAACGACGCGATTAATAGGACGTTTCGACTCCCGCGTCGTAACGTACAAAGGAAGGAATCGGAGTCATCTGTCGTTTCCCATCGTTTCGGCAAGCCTACTCTCTGAGAAACGAGGGGACTATCTGTATACGGGTAAAATCGAGCCCACTAAATACCCTGATTTTCCGGTGAGCAAATGGAGCAGGAACGTGACCGTCAATGAATCATAGTCAGAGTGAGGAGCTCCTCGTATCAGGGCTCGGGTAAAACACCTACCCTCGGGGGGTGTCAGGGCCATGTCCTCTGGGTTTGATTCGAGGATCAAGACTTTGGGGAGCATTGCCAAACAGCTACACACAACTAACAAAGGATCGTGATGTCCGTGCCTAACCGGATATCACGGGCATGAATTTCGGCCGGTATTGGCAGAAAATCAGTGATTAGCGAAACGGAAGATTTTTACCTTTCTTAGAATTGTACTTGGGATAAAAATCCCCTACTATATAAAGGGGGAAGCTTATTATTCATGAGATACATCGTAACACGCATACCAAGGTAATTTATTTCAATTCTCTTTGTTGTTCAAAGTTCTTATTTTTGTTCTTAAGTTCTTCATAAGCGCAAGCTTGAAATCGAAGGCAGGTTCCTCATTGAACCTTTAACCGAGCTCAGAATCATCCTTATCATTGGTTTGGCCATTTTTGCACCTTTCATTTGTTTAATCTAACGTCATTAATCACTTGTATTGAATTAATTTACATATCCTTAAAATCACGTATAAATTCAATTGTTATCTGTTTTTTAAGGTAAACAATACTCAGAACGCTACCAAACAACTACCTTTTTTTTTAGATCAAGTGGTTCTATAATAAGAATAACTGAATCATACAAATTAAATGAGTGGTGCTAAACTAATTGTAAGGGAGGGAATATCATATAAATTAGGACACGGAAAGAAAAGTTAAATTTGGTATATCTTCGGCTCAACGCCTGATATCTATTCAATTGGTCAACTTTTTTTTACTTAGAATTAGCGTTTACCGGCCACTTTTCGGTCTTATCTTTGAAAAATAGTTATTATTCTGGAGTTCAAGTAAAACTCCAAACATTTTAAACTCCATGACAAATCACTATTTTTCAATTATAGGGGCTGAAAATGACTATTTAGGAAACA
>MCJB01015441.1:25615-43697 GCA_002018475.1 Nicotiana obtusifolia | reverse complement strand
CCCCCCCCTCCACACACGCACATTGGATAAAAGAGAAAGTACATGTGTTTTATGTCGTTCCACTTGACTAGAAAAGTAGAAAGTTAAACCAGCGAGTTTCTCTTTCCTCTTTCACTCTCCTATTCTAATTTGAAACTAAATACACTTTAAGATGTCATTTGAATGAGAAACAAATAATAAGTCGAATTGTCATGAGGAGTCTTACACAAGAAATAAAATATAAAATCATAACCAGCGCTGGTAAGACTCCATGACTAGAATAATGTCGCTTTCGTACGAAAAAAAGAACAGTGCTGAATTAAAGATTTGACAAACAAAATACGCTACTCCTAATAAATTTTCTCTAGTACTAGTACTAGTGTTTGCTATATTAGATAATTCATAGCATAGTTAAACTCTAGCTTGACACTTGAATCGACAGTTTTCTAATGAGCAAACATTGCAGAAAGGACTCAACGCAATAACCTCAGATGTATAAGAAGACAACCATATTCAGATCGATCCCCAATTATTTTGTTTACTAAAATGGGGCTTAGAGCTTGCAATTCACAATCAGTCAATCTGCAATTACATGTTCACTGAAACTTTTAATATCAGGTATTCATCCATCCTATAAAATGAAAGCTGTGGCAAAAAATAGTATCAAGATCCTAAATGTGGGTGAGAATACAATAAAAGTTATGAAACAAGTCTCCCATCATGGGGTGGATCCTGCAGCTGGAGTATTACCAAGTTTCACCTAGCATGTTGCTTTTCCTACTGCACTGAAAGATAGTCTTGATCTCCTGTCAGTTCCAAAGCTATACTTTAGATCTGGAGCATTCACAGGGACAGACGCATTGCTCGTAGAGGGAAAAGAGAAGACCAGGCGTTCAGCTGATTTCCCCGTGCCAAAGCTGTATGCTGGAACAGTAAATGCATCCGCGGGCTGAGAGAGGACACTGGCTGAGGACGATGGCATGATGGACGGTGTTGGCGGTTCTGAAAGTGCACCAGATGATGCAGCTACTGGAAAAGTGAATCCAAACCCATTGTCAGGGAATGTTGCATTTCTAGGATTCGGTTTATTAATAGAAATGGATGGCAAAGTAGGTTTCATCCCAGACGCCTGTCCAGCAGCATTTCTTAGTAGCTCAAAACCCGTGGAGTTGGATAACATTGTGGCCTTCTGCCCATTACTTTGATTATTAAAAGGCCACTGGGGGGTAGTACCTTTATCTTTCTTTCCTTCATCAGTACCTACGTAGTCCTGCAGCATAGTACCTTTATCTTTCTGTCCATCATCAGTGCCTGCAGAGTCCTGCAGCATAGACATACCATGTTAAAGCGGTGATCCTGTAAAATCATTAGCAATGCTTAAAATCAACATCCTCTGATGTTTTCTAACTCTTGCATCCTCCATTTTCAAATACATAAATTTAATTTTTTAACTGTGTAAAAAAAGGGTTATCATTTTTAACAAACTCGAGATTGCCAGGAAGGTGCAAAATACTGTCATTTGTAAAGGTAACTTTCAATAACAATTAAGCACCTGGTCCAAACTTGGAGCGCGAGAATCAGAAAAGAAATTTTTAACTTGGGAATCAGCATCTTTAAAAGTGAATAAAGGCACTGTATCAGCTCTAGTCGTCGCAACAAATACACCAGCTATGCTAGAAGCTTTAGCACTAGCATGCTCCTGAGATATTTCCACGTGATTGACTGTGCCAACATCTCCATCTTTGGACGATCGGGCAGATGCCAGCCCGTTGTTCCTATGCATACCAAATTCTCCTAAATGCGATGATTTCGTTTTACCATTTGGAGTGGAATCAACGATTTCATTGCGGGGATATTTCTTCCATTCACTGGCCAGCTTCAATTCAGCTTCCTTTTCTGCAGGAGTGGGCTTATGTCTATCAAGTTGCTCTAATATTTTTCTTACAGTCTCATTGAGCGGCATAGCTTCTGCAGACCTGCCTGCTCTATGCTCCACTGATTGGTCCTTCTCGACACCACTAGGTTGACCAACTTCCAAGTTCTTCCAAGCAGCAGGCAAGAAAACTTCAGAAGCACCAATTTTTCCTAAGGGTGAAGAAGCATTTTTGGAATTCAGGAATATGGATCTCTTAGGCCGAGATACTGAGCCAAATTTATTCCGTATACGCCTAATGGGTCCCGCAGATCCATAGCTTAGATGAGGTAAATCACTCCTAGTCTTCTCCTGAAATTTTTATAGCATGATAACATTCAGAAATATCCTAACTGCTCCTTGAAAGTATTCTAATTAGATTACAATAAAGATTAATGATCACAGAAAATCTTATAAACATGCAAAAACCGTTAAATCAGTACAGGAAACTTCAAATAAGAAGTTGCTTTGATAGACAGGAATTTTGTCATTGAATTAATTTTAGACTTGCTAAGACAAGCATATACCTGGCTGTAGATTGATGATTGAGATTGTTGGAAGGTTTTTGCTGAGAGATCTGGCCACCTGCTACCAGTCTGCGACTGAGTCTGCTGACAAAGTGCAAGTGCAACAAGAATAAATATTCCTGGATTAACAAAAGTATGCTTGTAACACACCTAAATTTTGTCACAATACAAACCCTATCTCTGGATTTCGGTAATAAAGTTCTAGAGTATGGGGTCCTCGGAAACTCAACAAGCCCATATCCTCTCTGACTCTGTGGAGTAATATGCCTATGCTGATCTTGCAGCATGGCAGCCGGCCAACAAGTCGATGACTTAAGCGAAGGTGGCGGATGAAACCTGTTTTGTGGAGCTTGTTCTCCCTTGGATACAAGACTGCAAGAATCATATCCTTTTTCCAACCTACGACTTCCCATGTAAGCTCTTGCAATATCAATGGGTGACGCTCCAACTTCATCTTGTACCTGCAGTAGTGGACTATTTGATAAATACATCCTAGTATCAACACCAAAACTCTGAAAGAAGACTGCATCAATGAGGGTATTTCATGAAATAATTATTTACACTTGTTACTTCCAAGCTATTCCAGACTTTATTCGCTAATGCACTTTTCACCTTTTAAGGCTTCATTTGAGACCATCTCTCGAGATAAGTTCAACAGACTAAAGTACTATTATCATGGACATTTCACAAAACAAATATGTGCCAATGACAGAAGGGTTTATAGTGATAATTAACTCACATTTGTTTGGGGAAAAGGTGTTGAAGTTCCTGGTATAGCAAAATTTGCTTGGGGAAGAGGTGTTGAAGCTCCTGGCATAGCAAAATTTGTTTGGGGAAGAGGTGTTGAAGCTCCTGGCGTAGCAAAATTTGTTTGGGGAAGAGGTGTTGAAGTTCCTGGCGTAGCATAAATTGTTTGGGGAAGAGGCGTTGAAGTTCCTGGCGTAGCAAACTCTGCTTCATCCTGCTTCCTATGGAATGGTCTTCTAGGTGTCTCGTGTGTTAAATGAAACCTTGTAATGTCTCCTTCAGCAGTTTTGCTAGTTTTTTTTTCTTGGTCATCAATAACCCTTGAGTTTAATATCTCTGTCAAACGCATTATTTCATCCCTGCATATAGTGAAAGACTAGTTTTGAATAAGAAGGTTTAACTGACAAAATTCAAACGATATACATGGTGAAAAGAGTTTCCTGAATGTACACAAGACATAGGAATCCAGCATCAAGTCTGGACGCGCAAAGCATTGGAGGATCACCAAAAAGAGGAAAGGGTGAAAATGTCAGAAGCTCAGTTCCTAGCAATTATAGAGAACTGCATTCTCAAACCAATGTGGGCTTACGAGGAAAATAAGCAATTTTAAAGGTGCGTGTATTTTTCATATGAAGCAGGAATTGGTTCCTAACTCTCTCTAATGAGGTAGCACTGCAACAACATGATAGGAAAGAACACATAGACGTGAAGAATGATATGCTACCTCGAAAATGATTTCCCCTGCATGAGCCGCTCAATTCTGGAAATCTCAGATTTATCAGTGGAATTCTGTGGTTTCTCTTCTTCCTGCTTCACTGCTTCGGATATCCCATTCAATTTTTCCATTCTTTGATCCTCTTCCTTTCCTTCAGAAGATCTGGATATCACATACTGCATAAACATAATATCCAACACTCTGAAGAAATTCTTTTCGCTAGAAACAATCTTACATAAAAAATTCACTTCCTTTTCCTCCTTTTCTTTTTTTTTTTTTTTTTTTGGGGGGGGGGGGGCACTTTCCTTTCACAGCATCAATTTCTGGTAAGGCCACAGAATTAAATATTCCCTCCTCCTCACAGACTTAACCTAGCAACCCTTTTAGTCCAGTAAAATGTGTTTCAGTCCCTTCTCTATTGGTACCAAAGAAAAAGTATAAAAATTATAATATGACGTCATCTGTTCATGGGAGCCAAAAAATTTAGACACGCTACTGACAAATATTATTTATGCAACTTTCACGAGTTTCAAAAAAGAAATAACTATTCTCACAAAACCCATTAGAAGTAGCCCTCACAAAACAGTATATGCTCCTAACCCTGAGAATACAATCCCCCGGGTTTTCCCTTATTTTTCATTATCACGCTTCAGGTTGATCACCAACCTTGTTAACTCAATAACCCTCTTATTCTTTGTTTGATTCCCCATTTCCATTTAATATCCTCTTCAAATATTGAAGCAAAGAGATTTCTTCCCACTAGTCCAATTTTTACTTGCAAAAATTCCTTAAAAGCCTTAAAACTGTTGTAGTTCATAGTATGACATCGGACACTGATCCAGAGTGTTGTTTTGTGATTATAATGGCAAAAATATTCCTCCACCTCAAACTAAACCTCTTAGTAACAGACTTAAATCTTTACTTCTATCAACAATTTTTGTCTAATTTTACCTAAAAAGAGGCATAGAATATGACATAGTTATACCATAATGTTTTTTGGGTCTTGAACTGTATCTTCTCAACAAAGGACTTCGGGGTTTCAAATATATTGCAACTATTTTCTTTTTGATGAAGTAATATTGCAACCATATTCAAACACATACTGACAAAAAGCTTGCATACTAGCCTATTTAAGCTTTCTTTATTTAAGCTCTGTGCAGAACATAAAGGGGAATGGAGCAGAGAGTAACATACCTAGGAATTAGTGGTAGCACGGCCACAGACAACCATTAATCATAAAAGAAACAATATTTGGCCTACTTTGACTTTCAGATGGAACATTATTTTTGCACCTTCATGAAATCTCATCAGATTCCATTACGCAGACCTACCTTTTTCAATAGGTAAAAGGGATAAATTGACTTCACAGAATAAAATTTGGCAGGATCCTTTTTTCTTCTTTTTTTATTACTGCATAAGTATATTGATTTCAGCTACGATTGCTGCAAAGTAATTAGGCACAAACCTACTTATGGTAGTCTATTTGAAGGATTAATCAGAAAAGCATATATAGAAGGTTTCGAACATAATATGCCAGAGCAGCCAGACAAACACTAAAAGAAACTACAAAAAGCCCATTTGGATTAGCTGAATAAAAGTAGTTTCTAAGCACCAAGTGGTGAAAAGCGCCTTTTTAAGTGTTGGAGCTGATTTTATGAATACGTTGTTACGTGTTTGGATAGATAAGTTGAAACTGAAATTAATCAGTTGATGTGTTTGGTGAAAAGTGCTGAATCAACAGTTTTTCAGTGAAAAAGACCAAAAATATCCTTAAATCCGTCAACACTAAAAATAAGATGATTACTGGAGGATTTTGATTCTAACTTGATTCAACAAATTAATTTATATCTTATTGTACATGTGTTGGTGTAACACAATGCACATGGATTAGTTTCGATACTAAAGAACTCAATAGCACAACGAAAATGAACTATTCATATAAAGTTTTAAGTCACAGTAATCTCCACTTTGTGGACATACTAGTGATCAACTTATAAGTACGTAAAACTATTTATAAATGTGAACATATATGTCTGAAGCTTTCAACAATTTAAGAGAAGACACCTTAGGATAAAAAGACCAAGAGCCTATCGTGTGAAAAAAAATATTACAATAGAGAAAAAAAAGTGTCAAGAAAATATTCGCACTTATATGTAGGATCGAATCACTTTGTTAAAAGATAATCATCCGTTGATAATTTTTTTCTTTTATTTGAACTCCAACTACTAATAACTTAGCTAAACGCCAGCAAAGAGGAAAAAAACAAATGGGAAACTAAAGACAAAAGCAGCCAAATCACATTTTTGGGCACGGTAAATAGAAAAGAAATAGAGTTGAATTAGGGGTATTCTAGGGATTATAAGAAAATGCAAGGGATAGCAAAACAAATTACTTGGTCAAACAAAAAAGCTTGTAAGCTGAAATCCCATAAGTTGGGGGTACCCAGTTTATGGCTTATTAGCTTTGGTGTTTACCAAACACCAAAACAAGCCAATCCAAACACCCTCAAAGTTAAGTTACCTAAAAGCTACCATTCTCCACAGTTTCTTGCCATAATTAAGCTTTGCAATGAACTGACAAGTAGGTCATGATAATTTTAATCAGCAAATTGTAGAGCCTTTTCTGAAGTTTAACTCTAAACCTAAAGCATTGTATAATTCATAATACCTCGGTATAAGTTTATGAAATGATTTCCTTTCCAGGACGATATGAGGTATTTTACATACTCAACAGATGAAAAATTGTTTCTGTTAAGAATACAGATTCACAATAATATATTTGATTAAATATTTTCTTTTTTGAATGGTAATATTTTGTATTTGATTAAATATTTCTTGAATACAAACTAGTAAGCGCTTATTTCATGGGATTTTGATGTGCAAGAACGAAATAAACTTTGCACTTCTCTTTATTAAGATGATCTTTACATATGAAACTATTGTAGCATTGTTTTTGTCTAACACCACTAACATAATATAAGCTCTCACCCCATTTCCTCTAACACTTTCTATTGAGAAAACACAGTAAGTTTGACAAAATCCAACAACCAAGAAAGTAAAGAGTATATACAAAATTTAAAAATTAAAATAATAATCATGTTATGATACTGGTTCCTCCCTAACTCCCCAGAAAAATTCTAACAATCCATTTGAAAATTTTGTTTAAATCATAATCATGATATGATGCAGCTTTCAGGTTTCTCATCGATTCCAAGATAAAATTCTAAGCATTAATTTGTTATTTTCTTAGTGACCAAAGATAATATACAGATCAAATTGGCTTCTGACTTCAAACCAGTCAACTGTGTCTATGTAAACAGTGATCAACTTTGTGGTTCTCATAGCCTAAAGAGCATATTTACTCTTTACCATGTTTATTTGGTAGACTACTTTTCCTGGAGTATCTGATCAGGATGGAAAATTGCTAACTGTTTTTCTAAAAACTAATGCATCAGCAAGTAAGAATTAGTGCGTAACAATAACTTCAGCAGGGATATAGCATTATGTGACCCATGTCTTTAAATTTTCAAAGTAATCTCTGCCTCCAAATTCTATTCTTGTCCAACAGTTAATAGCCATCCAAACTAAGTGTTAGATAATTTACGTGTTCAATTACATTTCGTGCCCCTTTGTCTCATGTAGTAAGACTGCCACATAATAACAGAGGAACATCTTCATCTTCACATTCTTGCCCACAAAATGGAGATATAACAGAAAGAAATTATCAAAGCAAAATGAGTCAAAGAAGTGAGCAAAGCTTACACTTGGGGTACACTTCTCGTCATTCCCTACATCTTGTGCTGTTGCAGGATCTTCTTTATCTGTCCCAAAGAAGTTTTGTAAGATTGCCAATCAAACAGAGGAAACAAAATAAACGATAACAAGTTCAATGATATCCCTTCTGCAAACTGAGACAGTGTTGAATTATTTGAGTTTCTTAAGTACAATTCCAAGTAAAAGTTTCACTTTTTTCAAAATTCAAACTCATTTAAAAGATCTTCTTAAAAAATGTGACTGAAATTTCCCATAACATCGACTATTCGCTTTTTTCAAAACTTACTAACATAATACACAAATCAAATATCTTAAGTAACATTTTGCTTCAAGCTACATAAGATAATATGGATAAAGAGAATATTCCGTACAAAGTAAAAGTTTCACTTTTTTCAAAATTCAAACTCATATAAATGATCTTTAAAAAAAGTGACTTGACATTTCCCATAACATGACTATTCGCTTTTTTCAAAACTTACTAACATAATACACAAATCAAATATATCTCAAGTAACATTTTGCTTCAAGCTACATAAGATAATATGGATAAAGAGAGTATTCCGTACAGAGTAGAAAATATATCCCATACTTATAATCAGACATTTATTAATCTCGTGCAGCGTTACAATATGCATGTTCGTTTACTGTTTGTCTTGAGCGACATGGTTGTCTTATGTTCTTAACTCATTCTCCCTCTACCCAAATTTATGTGAAGGAGTTCGCCGTAAGAGGGTCAACAACACCTAATTTTCAATGTGAATTTGGACATGAATTCTTCAAGTTTTTAAAATTAAAATTTACATATTTGAAAACTACATGAAAGTTTGAAGGGGAGTCTTGGCGTAACTTATAAAGTTATTGCCATGTGACCAGAAGGTCACGGGTTTAAGCCGTGGAAACAGCCTCTTGCAGAAATGCAGAGTAGTGGTGCGTACAATAGACCCTTGTGGTCGGCCCTTCCACGGACACCGCACATACCGGGAGCTTAGTGCACCGGGCTACCCTTTTTTTTGCATGAAAGTACTACTTCCTCTGATTCAATTAATGTGATCCAATTTTGACTAGGCTATAATATTTATATGGCTATAAAGCTTTTGAAAATTGTGGTCTTAGACATGCCACAACATTTGTGTTGCTATAAAAGATTATCATTAATGGTAATATGGAAGTATCAGTTAAATTCTTCACAAATTTAGAAAGAGGTTAGAGTCAAATGGTTTTGTGGGTCTTTACAAACTTGTTTTTAGTTTTATGATCCTACCTCTTTTTTTACACATGGAAGATTTACTTCTACACATAACAGATCTATCTTTTATACAAAAGAGATCTAAAAATAATACTTTCTTAATTTTAATATTGTAAATTGAGATCTAAAAATAATACTTTCTTAATTTTAATATTATAAATGACCATGAAGGCCCATTTACTCTCATTCTTTTTGGAACAGACTAAGAAGGAAGTAAGCTTACATAAAAAATCAATGAGTATAAGTTAACGTAGTTAAAAATTCAAAATATTTAAAAAGGGTTTAAGAAAATCGTAGATAAAGGAAAAAATGTTTGACTCTCGAAATACTAGCTCATTCATATAAAATGGGACAATGGGAGTACTATTTATACTTAGCCCCTTTTATTTTGGCAATGTCACGTATTTTCAGGTGGCAACGTACATTTATTTATTGATAAGCACTAAGAAAACCTATGGGGACAACAAAGTAGAAGGTGCTTAATGCTGGTTGGTTCTTTTCAAAGGAAACATTAGAAAGACGTTGCTAACGTGGTATAGTAGAAGGACCGCATGGAAGAAATTTGATATCTACGAGACACCTATGCCATAGGCCCGATAATCAAGGAACTAAAAGCGAAATCACTTTTAAACACCAACTTCTACGAATGCAATAGCAACACTTTTTTAGTCCCATTTAATATGATGGTATTTAACTATTTAACATAACAAAGACATGAATCTGATTTATATTATACTAATGATAATGGAAGAAATGTTGAAAATAAAGATTAAAAACTAATTCAAGAAAAAAATCACATAAATATCTAAAGTTCTCAAAGTTTGAAAGTCATGAAAGTTAATTAAATAGAATGAGCATAAAACATTTCGGGACATCCCAAAAATGGAAAGCAAGTCATGCAACTTGAGACAAAGATAGTCACAAATATTAACTACGATGAGGGATGTGAGACTTACTCCAACTAGAAATTAAAGAACAAGGAACAAAAAAGACCTAAGTAAAAGTGGCGCCAGCAATTCCGCAATCAAGGTGCTTCACATGTACAAAGACCAGGAAAAGAAAAATCTGCAAAGCCTTGATTGACCTCAAACAGCAAATTCAAACCATTTGCCAAACATGTTGAACTCTGGCTCACTCTATCTCACTATAAACCCAAACGATTTTAGTAACCTGGGAGTACGGAAGGGAAGGGAACAAAAGCAAATGGCAATAGTTTCTCTTTTCATGTTTGGTATGACGAAAAGACCAAAGAAAAAAGAGCAAGGTAACTAGAAATGAGGAAAATATTCCCATTGGCCCCTTGCAATTTTTTTCATGGCCGAGAGATCCAGAGGGCAACTGGCGTAAGGTTCGAAACTCGATGAATAATTGGTCTGACCCTCTACCTTTTTCCACTTAAATGCTAGGCAGGTTCGAAACTCGATGGATAATTGGTCCATCCCTCTACTTTTTTCCACTTAAATGCTAGGCTTTTATCTACAATAGTGTTCGAATCTGTGATGTGCGCCTAATCCATACATCACGCATTGTCCTCTTACCACTAGACCAAAGACTTCGGGGCTACCTCCTTGCAAATTTTTATTTCCTTTTTCTGTATGGAAGAGATAAGAGAAAAGAAAACCTCAAGAGTGTCAACCAAAGGAATTTTATAATAGTTCTTAACATTCTTGGGACAAATCAAAAATAGGTTGGCAAAAGAAATAAAAGAGTTCTCACAACCAACTTTAAAGTGGAGCCTATTCTAAAGCACCAAAAGTATGTTTCGTCAAAGTGAAAACTATGTCACCTTCAGGTCCAAAGCTCAAATTATCGTTACAACACTTAATAAGAGCCCGTTTTACGTCAACCTTAGAGATCAAGATTACTCGACACCTATACTTGTAGGTTGTAGCAAGCTATAAGTGGGTTTTTGGACGTGGCACAAGCTAACGAAGACGACAACGTTACAACAACGACATCTAATTCCCAATCTCAAACACGTTAAGGTCGGCCATATGAATCCTCATTGACCATGTCGCTTCATTTAAACTCATCTTAAACCAGTATTATACAAAAATATGAATAGAAAGTAATAGAGATTTCTATAGCTTCCAAAGTTAGAAAGCATAGGACCTAAAGTAAAGGTACTAACACGAATAAAACATGTTTCTAACTAATTAGTATATCGCCTATATAGATCTATCCTTCTATTATGCCTTACTTTTTGCTAAAATTGCATGATTCCAAGAGATTGAATGTCTTTCGAGACAACTTTCATGTGATTTTAGATATCTCGTCCTTTGTTAACCCCTTAATTGACTACGTTTTCATACCTATGAACCGATGCATCTGGAGGTTAACTAAGGACATGACCAAACTATCTCAAGCGACTTTCTCTCATTTTATCCTCGGCGTGTGCTACGTGACCTTCTATTGCATGTGATAATTCTTTATTTTGTCTCATCTTGAATGACCGCACATCCATCTTAGTACCACATCTTTGCAACACTCTTCTTGTGTATGTGTTTGACTTTCGCAGCCGTTTCATGCACATTTAACATTGTTGGTCTTATGAGTGTACTATACAACTAACCTTTTACTTTAGTGGACATCCTTCTATCACATAACACTCCAGTCGCACTTCCCTATTTCAACCATCCAGTTATTATTCTATGTGTAACATCTTCGTCTATCATGCAATCCTCCTGCGATACCAAGCCAAGATATTCGAATTTTTTGCATTTAGGCACCGCAATCCCGTCTAATCTCACCTCAAATTCACTCTTCTTAAGCTGGCTAAACTTGCAGTGCATATTTCTTTTGGTAACGGCAGTAAAACAATTCCACCATTACCGAAAAGAAAAACATCACAATCTAATGCAATGAGATCTCTTCTTCGCTACTAATAACAATAATTTGAAGAAAGTAACCAGCCAAAACCCCCTTTCTCCCATGCTCAGTCATACTTTTTGTAACAAGCCGTAGAAAAAATTGTGATCACAGTAGGTGTTAGGAAATGACTATGCGCTAGATGTGGTGTTCATTCGACCTAAGTAGCAAGTATAACTCCCTGGCCCAGAAAAGCTAAACTTCTGCCAGCTTTTGTCATTTCAACTAAACAAAACTACAATGCTATTACAATTCATCAACACTTGAACAATTACCATTAAACTAAATTAAGCTAAAGATTCACGAAGGACAAAACTGGAAATCACCAGGTTTCATGCAAGGTCATAATGACATGGGAGATGCAAAAAACTAAAGTTTACACCTAAACAACAACAACACACCCCCCCCCCCCCCCCCCCCCCCAAAAAAAAAAAAACATACACACACACACACCCAGAGAAAGAGAGAGAGAAATCCCTCCTGCAATTTTATTTGATACACCTACTTAGTTCCAACATAAGTAAAAAAATTACTAAAGCAACATCTAATAACAGGAAAGTTGTAACAAATAGAGATTAAAAACTCAAATTGCAGCAGAGTAACCAAAAAGGTGAAACTTGCTCCCTAGTTCACCAATTGCAGCAAAATAACCAAAAAGGTCAATTCTTGCAACACCAATTCATCAAGAGACCAACATATTTCATCACCATTACCAAAAACATAACAAAGATACATTCTTGGAATCCCTATATTGCACATAACATGTTCGATGCACAACAAAAGAACAAACCTCATACCTACTATAGTTACATTTCAAAACAGATCAAATGTAACTAAAATAACCAAAAAGGTTAATTCTTGCAACACTAATTCACCAAAATACCAACACATTCCATCACAAATAGCAAGAAAAACATAACAAAGACAATTTCTTGTAATATTGCATATAACTACATAGCTACTAGAGTTACATTCTACAACAGATCAGGTGAAACTAGAATAACCAAAAAGGTTAATTCTTTACCAAAAGTCCAACATAATTCATCACAATTACCAAAAAAAGAACCATAACAAAGACAAATTCTTAGAAACCCTAATATAGTAATATTGCACATAACATGTTCGATAAAAGTACAAATCTCATTACCTGGGTCACCATGAATTTGTTCAAGAAGAGGAGGAGTGGAGGCAATGGCATTGGAGATGAACGACGGGAGGATTCTGGTTGCACTGCCGGAAATAATACGGTAAGCCGGATCAACTAGTTTCGATAACCAGCCGGTCCGACCGCCGGTCTGGTTCAGTTGTGGACGGTCGTAAGGAGTTGCCGGAGGTTTCCTCGCTGCCGGTTTCTTGAATTTCCCTCCGGCGCCTCTCTCGCTGGCTCTGTTACCGTAATATGACGGCGTCGTATTGAACTCCATTGTCTCTCTTCTACTATGGTACCTCAAAGAAACAGTGTGAGCTAAAAAAAACAGAGGGATTATATAATGGTACTCTTTTTTGTTGTTTACGGTTTGAGGAAAATAGCGGTGTGGTCCCTAAGTCTTGAAATAGCTATACTTTGGTCCTTTTATTATGCTCATAGAAATATTCTAGCTCGAAGCTTTCTTCGTAAATCCCGAAACTTCTTCGTAGTGCCTCCCTTACGTACGTGCCTCATTTCAGTCAAAGCAAAGAAGCGAGGCTCGCTGAACTATTGATAACGTCCTTCAAAGAAAAGACGTATATAATTAAATATTTGGCCAAACTTATTTGATTATTTTAAAAAATCCTTATCGAAAAATTATTTTTGCAAAAAGACAATTTATATTTGTTTAACAAATTCAAAAAAATTATTTGAGTATCAATTTGTGTTTGGCCAATATATTTGAAAAGTGCTTTTGGGTATTAAATCGAATAAGGACATGAAAAAATCTTCTGAATAGTTAATAGTATTATTTAAGTAGATAAACAATTTTAAATATTTATTATAAAGATTCTAATTAAGTTTTATTTATTTAAGTAAAATATAAAAATAAATTTGAAAAGTAGTCTTTCGAGATGATTTAAATATATCATAAAATCATTCAATAAATGTAAAAAATATCACTCGGAGATCTTTATATATTAGAAATTTACCTGAAAAATAAGAAGAAATACTTATACATGAAGAGAATTTTCAATAATATCATCCCTTATTCTATTACTTAACAACAACATATTATTAGAATAGCGTAAAATATTAGGTTAAAGTAAGTAGGATATTTTGGTATATAAAAATATTTTTCAAGTATAATTTTGTCAAAGGAAAACTAAAATTTAACTTTTGCTTCTGCTTTTATGGAGAAGCTATATTTTTTAGCTTTTTAAAAAATAACTTTTGTTTCTCTGCAAATTGCGAAAAGCACTTATTTTTCTCCTATAAAATTGGCCAAATACTTTAACTCTAAAAAATAAGCACTTCTATTTAAAAGAAATATACGCTGTTAGTAATTTTGTCACAAAATAATTTAATATCTTCTTTCATAATTGTATTTTATTGTTTGGTATATTTCAAATTGCATCCCAACTTGTTGCGACTCTATGTAATTACTGTTGACTTCTTGTTGTATGTTTCAAATTGTACTAGGCAAATGGAATATAATATGGTTAAATGGTTTGTAATTTGTAAAGCTAGTAGGAGTAAAGTTTCACCTCCCTGTACCAAATTGAAAAATCATAAACTAGTCTTTTTATTACATTTGCTGCTCTACCTTTTCTCTAGATGGATAAGATATGTTTAGCTTATACAACCAACAAAACAACATAGCAAAATTATTATATATAAAAAGTTGTTTATGAATTTTCTACTTAGAAATTATTTTTTCTAGGATTATAAATTAGAATTTACAATATTCTTGTTACAATGGTCGAAGCCATATACGAATTTTGTTACAACCTTTTTATCTCTGTGAGCTAAATGTGAAGCAAGATTAATCAAGACATTACTAGGAGACTAGCACCATATTAAGGCAGTGCATTAAATACAGGATAAAGAATATCATCATTAGTACTATTGAATTTTGTGAGATGGTAATTTGGTGATACCCAATTTCTCATTCAGAGAAACTACAATTTGCTTAATAAATGAAAAAAATTGAGCTTATTTTTTGGATTTTTTCGTGCTTATACAATATTTGAAATTTATTTACTAAAATTGTCTTAATCTTATATATTACCTGCCATAAACAAGGATTGCTTGCAATTTATATATAATCCATTATTAGTGCCTTAAATTAGATGATTCAATTACATCATATTCCTTTGTTTCTCTCCTCGTTCCCTATTCTCTGCCGCCTCTCTCCATATACAATCCATTATTAGTGTCTTAAATTAGGGGATTCAGTTACACCCTTTTTCTTTTTTCTCTTCTCTCCTCCAATAATGTCGAACAACAGTGACGTAAAATAGTTTAAGGCTTAATTGAGAACCAAAAAACTATTTTAATAGCTTGAACCATAAAGTAGCGCCAAATCAAAGCTATAGAGGCAATGACTATAGACAGCACCCAAACCACACAAGTTAAATACCGAAATATTCAAATTTGATACATCTACAATAATGTATAAAATAAAAACATATTTTATACTACTAATTCTATAGTATCAACTTATTTATAACTTATCTATAACTTTCATACATCATTTTTACCCAGTTAAATACAACTATAACATCATATATCATACAATTTTCATACAAACTTTGTACAAATATATCTTTGCATGTATTTTGTATATGATTTGTATATATTTTATATGTTGTGTGTTCTTATTCTTCTTCTTCTCTGAAATTCCAATCAAAATTTTCTCTGTTAATACAATTTTGATACATATCAACAACTTTTAGTAAAAAAATAGTATTTATAACTTAAATACAAATTTCATACAATGATTCATTCGTTAGACAACTATTTTTCAACTTTCATACAACATTCAAATAAAAAATATAACTACAACATAATACAACTTAAATACACTTTACATACAATTATAATATAACGTTCATACATCTTCATCTTCGAGTTTCAATCTGAAAATTCATCCAAAAAAAAATCTAATATTCACCAAACACCCTAAAAATTGAGATATAAACC
Organism: Nicotiana obtusifolia; assembly: GCA_002018475.1. Taxonomy (NCBI): domain Eukaryota; kingdom Viridiplantae; phylum Streptophyta; class Magnoliopsida; order Solanales; family Solanaceae; genus Nicotiana; species Nicotiana obtusifolia. Next base: position 27,816 of record MCJB01015441.1, on the reverse strand, counting down.
CCAAAGAATATTCTCTATCGTTTAAAACAACTCCCAATCAAAACAAATAATAATTTTAAGAAATTCGAATTCAAAAATAAAGTTTCGAAGCTTTTGATGGCTTTCAATGGTTGGCGAGGCAACGGACAATGACTGGTTCAATGGTGATACGCGACCACATCAAATCTATTATTGAATTTTTTGAAGAAGAAAAAAAGATAAAGGAGGTGAGAAAAGAGAAGAGAATCATAAAGATCCAAAGAAGAAAAAGTCGGACAGAAAGAAGAAAATAGATAGAGAGATCTGTGAAATTTGATTTTCACATTAAAAGGTTACAATTAAAGATACTCATTAAAACTTATTTATATATAACTGATAAATTATATATCAACTTGTAATTAAGTTAACAGTAAAGGTAAATAAATTTTTAATGTAATACATATAGATAAAAATCTCCTTATTTTACAGTATAATTCCTTTATTGTTATCCCTTCTTGCTTAAGGCCAGTTTGTTTTTTGAACACTAATTATTAAGATTGTGTTGTTCGTTTTCTAGCATATGAATTGTACAATTTATCAGTGCCGAAAAAATAATAAATAAATATTAAAATATTATATGAACAAATATTAGAGAAGATGAAAGATATTGTGTTGTAAAAATTATTTGATGGATCACGATCTAAAAGTTTGCATAATCATAGTTGGTAACGGTGGTTGTCGGCGCTGACAATAGATGAACGTCGATGACGTCGTGACGATGGTTGTGAGGTGATAGCTAATGTGATTTTGGCCGGTGGAAATATAACTGTTCTGTCACACCTCTTTCGTACATTCCCGGGGAAGGAAATGTATAAAAAGAGTTTTTCCAATTAAAGTGATATTATTCGAACTGGAATTATTTAATTCTTTTATTAGAGTCGTCACTTGGAATATTTAATTGGTGTTCCAAGTCACCGATTTATTTTATCCCAGATCGAGAAAAATTTCGACTTTCTTTTGAAGTCTGCGAACCAGAAATTCTAAGTAAGGAATTCTGTTAACCCGAGGGAAGGTGTTAGGCACCCTCGAATTCCGTGGTTCTAGCACGGTCGCTCAATTGTTATAATCGGCTTTATTATCTGATTTTAATACCTGTTATTAACCTATAGTGCATTTTAACTTTTTACTTTTCCGCTTTTAAAATTTATCAAGAATTGCAATGTCAATCAAAATATGTCACAAATTACGTCACATAAATGCACCCGCGACTTGTAACATCTTTTAATTTAACATTGGGATTTAGAATTTGGGTCACATAAATGCGCACCCGAGTTTAGGAAATTTAATTATTAAACAGCGCGCCCAAAGCATCTACGCGTTTTTAATTTGTCGAGGGCCATGGAATTTGCTAAATGGCACGCCTCAATTTTCTAAATGTTTAATTAATGAGGGCCATATGTTTATATATTTATTTGTTATGGCACACCTCAAATTAATTTTAATATTTTTATTATTCAAATTTGTTTAAATCGGGCCACCTGAAGGCACCCCCGAAGGTTAGCATTGTCACTATGTCACGGAAACCGTACCCATAGTGGCAATGTAATTAGTAACGCGTAACGGTAAATGACTAAACTTGAAATGTTATAAGCTTACTTATTAATTATTTAATTAAGAAGGCAATCGGAGATTATTGCTAATTATATGGCACGCCTCTTTTATTATTATTATTATTATTTTTAAAGATAGGAAGAATTCCTATTGATGATAAACCCAATTAACTTCTAGTGAGCGATGAGATCAGGGCCAACATAGATCATTTAATATAAGTTTACTTACAGCTATAGCCACTAATTGTATAAAATGGACATAATTGGAGTTCAAACTAAATCCACGCGCATGATTATGAGCATGACCATTGTTTTAATAGATCAAAATTTCAAACACAAAGAGCAAAATAGCATTTTGGATCAATTACCATGTTTCTGTTCAGCTTGATTACAGTAGTTTTAATATACTGACTATTTGCGAAATTAGAAGCCATTTTCTGATAGGAATCCATTATTAACAAAATTGTTTTTCACCACAATTACCCAACCTATTAACAACTCATTCAAATGTTTTATCCCGGCAGCCGAACAAACAGCGGAGATTCAACAGCTATGAACATTTCAAAAGCGTTCTAAACCAGAAAATCGTATCAAATATTGATGCGGCATCTATGTTTACGAACTATAGGTGGA
>MCJB01015441.1:9214-24251 GCA_002018475.1 Nicotiana obtusifolia | reverse complement strand
ATTAGGTTTAGGGTTAATGTTAAGGATCTTTTATATTTAGGTGGGGGTGATTCTGGGCCGTTGATCTCATTGTGATCAACGGTCCAGATCGGGCAAGGGGTTTGGGTATTGGGCTGCCGGTTGGGCTGGGATATTTGGGCTCATTTCTTTTGGAATTTTGGCCCAATTAGTTTTCAACTCTAATTAATCCCTCTCTTTAATTGTTAAATAATTTTCTAAAAAAAACAAAAGTCCTAGTAATATAAAAATAAAAATCCCAATTCATCAAAATGTGAAACTAAACTAATTTGACATGATGCTAGGCTCTATGAATTAAAAACTAAAAGATGCACTATTTTATGATTTTTAATTTTATTTTTCTTGAATTAAGGACCTAATAATTAAACATGAGTAATTGTAGATCTAATTAATTATTAAAATGGCTAATAATCAGTTTGAACTATTTTATTTATTTTTTAGGAGTATTTAGGGCGGGGCAAAAATCACGTGCTCACAGTTCGGCGGGTCATTTTGAATATTATAATCCCGTTCTTTCAATTACTGCTCATTTTCTGCTTGACAGTCGTTATGTGGCTTGCCGAGGTATTGGTTCGGGTTCGGTAAGGTTTTGGAATGAATTGAGACGCTTAGTCTCAAGGATAAAAATTTAAGTTGAAAAGGTTGACCGGATGTTAACTTATGTGTAAATGACTCCGTAATAGAGTTTTGATGATTCCAATAGCTCGTATAGTGATTTGGACTTAGGAGTATGTCCGAAAAATTATTCAAAAGTCCGTAGTTAAATTAGGCTTGAAATGGCGAAAATAGGAAATTGAAAGTTTGGAAGTTTGACCAGGAGTTGACTTTTTGATATCTGGGTTGAAATCCAATTCTGAAAATTGGAATAGGTCCTTTATGTCATTTATGACTTGTGCGCAAAATTTAAACTCAGTCGGACTTGATTTGATAGGTTTCGGCATCGAATGTAGAATTTAGAATTCGTTAGTTTCATTAGGCTTGAATTAGGGAGCGAATCGTAGTTTTAGCGTTGTTTGATATGATTTGAGGCTTCGACTAAGTTCGTATGATTTTTTAGGACTTGTTGGTGTATTTGGTTGAGGTTCCGAAGGTCTCGGGTGAGTTTCGGATGGTTAACGGATTAAAATTTGGACTTAGAACGAAGCTGGAACTTGCTGTCCACTGATGCAATCGCACCTGCAGACGCAGAAGCGAGCCTGGTTGTGCGGAAGCGAAATTTGGCTTGGCAAAGGCAGGGATTGGAGATGCGCATGGCTGACCGCAGAAGCGGACGCGCATATGCAAAAGTTCGACCGCAAAAGCAGATAGCCTTTTCGCAGAAGCGGATTTCTTGTCCGCAGGAGCGAAGGCAGTCGCAAAAGCGGAATCTTCACCGCAAAAGCGTGATCGCAGATGCGGTTAAAAAAATTCCGCATAAGCGAAACCTCTGGGCAGTGTAAAAAAATAGAAGAGTCCAAGATTTTCTCATTTTTGGACATTTCAAACACGGGTTGATGCGCTTTTTCATATAGAATTCACGGGAAAACTTGAGGCAAGTCACTTGTGAACATTGTTAGTCAATAATATTGAATTATAATCAAGTATTTCGACTAGATTACGTATTTTTAAGGTGAAATTCAAGGATTTGGGCCTAGGGATTTAAAAATAAGATTTGAGGATTTGAAGGTCGAGTTGGTGTCGGAATTTGATAAATTTGGTATGGTTGGACTCGTGGTTGAATGGGTGTTCATATTTTATAACTTTTGTCGGGTTCCTAGACGTGGGCCCACTGACGATTTTTGAGTATAATTCCGGATCTTGTTAGAAAATTTAATATTTTCATATGGAATTGATTCCTATAAATTGTGTTGACTGTATCGAATTAATTGTGACTAGATTCGAGGTGTTCGGAAGCCCATTCGCAAGGCAAGGGCATATTGGAATAAAGAACTTGCACGGTTTGAGATAAGTAACACTTCTAAACTGTTCTGAGGGTATGAATCCCAGAATTACGTGTTATGTGAATTGTTTGAAGGTGACGCACATGATAGGTGACGGACGTGTAGGCGTGCACCATAGAAATTGTGACTTAAATAAATTCCGTAGAGTTACATGATCAAAGAATCGTGTCATTATCCACATATCCTCCACATGTTGGAGATATTGAGCTTAGACTCGTATTAAAGATCACGTTTAGGCTACGTGCCGATATTTTGGGACCCACAAGGATCGTGTTGCTGTTGAATTATTTGTTTAAATTGTTATTGTATACTCAGTCACATCCATCATTTGCATCTCATATCTCAGTCTCTATTGTCATTCATTGATACATCATATCATTATGTCGGACCGAGCTTCGTGTCATTTTGAGCTCGAGAGACTGAAGATTTTGAGTGATATTTATGATATCGGGATACACACTGTAGCATGTTTTTATTTATTTATTTATTTATTTATTATAGCGCTTGGGCTGAAGGAGCCCCTCAAAAGTCTGCACCCCCTACAGCGAGTGCAGCTTATTTATATTTGGGATGGAGTTCCCTATGCATGGAGTTGCCTTATTTATATATATATATATATTAGGGATGAAGTTCCCTATGCATGGAGTTGACTTATTTATTTATATTTGGGATGGAGTTGCCTTATTTTATTTATATTCGGGATGGAGTTCCCTGGGCTGGATTGGCCTTGTACAATATTGAGTGACTGACTGTCAGTCGATATATATATATATATATATATATATATATATATATGGGTTTGGAGTTCCCTGGTCTGATTGGCCATATACAACACTAAGTGATTGAGTATTCTGAGAGTGTGAGTACACGAGGTTTCCATTGTGGTACATCACATACAACATATATTTTGGCATGTATATATAGAGATGCCATATTCCTCGTATCATGCAGAATTTTTCTATTTTACTTGTATTGAGCTTATTTGTTGAACTTGAAAACATGCCTACATTTTTGTACTGTTATTTCTATATTGGACTGTACCTATTGAGCTCGTCACTACTTTCAGCCCAAAGGTTAATCTTGTTGCTTATTGAGTACATGGGGTCGGTTGTACTCATACATTTTGCACTTTGTGTATAGATCTAAGTACTTTCGAATACGGTGGCTGCTAGATTTCGGAGTTTTATCTGTTGAAGACTATCGAGGTAGCTGCTTAGCGTCCGCAGACCTTGACTCTCTTTCCTTTCAGTTATTTGTATTGTTCTATATTTCGAGACAATGTTTTATCAGTCAGATTATGTTATCATCTAGATGCTCATGTACTTAGTGACACCGGATTTTTGGAGTGTATTTATATAAGTCTTTGTTGGATTTTTTATTGAATTCAAATATTATGTTTTCAAACTTAAAAGATTATAGTATTTTATTGAGATTATCGGCTTGCCTAGTATTGAGATAGGCGACATCACGATATGTAAATTTTGAATTGTGACAGGAAACGATTGATGATAGTGATTATGCAGCGATGGTTGTTTGTCATGTGATAATGGTTAGAAACGATAGTTATACTATGGTTACTATGGTGATGATCAACGTTGGAGTGGTAGCGGATGGGTTGGTGGGAGTAGGTTGTTGGCAGAGGTGATTGGTTGTGGTTGGGCTGGTAGTGGTGATTGATGTTAGAGTAGCTGAGTGGCAGTGGTAATTGTGTGGTGGTGGCTTTCGGCGGAAGATTTTGCTTTGAAGGCTACTGGTGATTGTATGGTTGTAATAAATAACTTAGCTGTAAAAAGTCACATTCACAAGAATATATCTTTAAGTGCAGAACATCTCAGTGTGATTTTAATTTTCGGTAAAAAATAATTTTTAGACGTACTAAGAGATACTAAATGACTTCATAAGAAAACGAATAAATAGACTTAATGAATTGAGATCTGAATATTTAGATTCAAACCTCCGTTTAAATGAAAACATAGTTACACTTAATTTTTGAGTGGATTTTGATCACAAATGTCCACTTTTAGGAGAATTCATTACTCAAATAGTCACCCAACTATCCGAAATTATCTAGTAAAATTATGTGTCTTTTATTTGTAACAACCAAAAGTTACTTGTCTATGTCTATATCGCTTGAAAATTATTTGGAAGGATTTTTCAAACTTCTAGTGGCCAAATGCCTATTTTTGACGCTCTAAATAATCAATTTTTTTTAATTATTTTTAGTATTGTAATATTTTTTTAATCTATACTATGGACTTATCTATAGAACAAATAAATTCTATTTATAAAGTAAAAAAAATAAAAATAAACTTTTAAGTATCTATAATGTTGAAAAAATAAAATAACTGCGCACAATTTTCAAGCATAATAACGTATATTATAAAATATGCCTCTGTTTTAAATAAGTTTTTATATTACATGCACATAATATATGTTTTAGAAGTTTTTATGCTATTTCATGCTCGTATCAAAATTACTAATACCAATAAATTATTTTTATTAAAATTTTTATTATGCTCAATTTTTCTTTTTTGAGAATCTGGAACTTTTATTAGAACATACAAAGGTACTTTCACATTGTTACACAAAATACTAATACCCTTAAGGGCATTACAGTTGTCAAGTTTGGCCAAAATCCTACAAGTATCGTCTACTACATACTTAACAAAGGTAGCGCCGTTTTTGTTTGCCAGCATCCTGGTCATAACAAGAGGAGGTGGTACTTAGGTTTATTGATGTTGGTCTCGTAGGCTGCTTCCCTAGCTAACAAGTGAGTTACTTCATTTCCTGCTCTGAAGTTATGCATGACCTTCAGCTTTCCTATTCTGGATATTAGCCACCTGCAATCATGAAGTAAAGTGTTGTAAGTAGGGTATCCTTGATCCAGATTTTTTTTTACCTCGATTGAGTCAATTTCCACTTCTAGAGGAGTGAGATTCATATCAAAAGCTAGTTGAAGACCTTGTCCGAGTGCCAAGATTTCCGCATGGAGTGGAGATACTGCTTGTGAGGAATGTTGGAAGCCAACAACCCAATCACCATTGATATTTCGTATTACTTCCCTCATACCACAAACTAATCTATCTCATTTAAAAGCGCCATCACTGTTCAATTTATACCAGCCGGTAGGAGGCTAGTAATCTTTTTAGCTATGTTATTTTCTCTATCAGTAAGAAGCTTATATTCCATAGCCTGATTTATGATGGTCTTGGAACTCAAAGTAATATTTGCGTTGTCAAGGTTATTTTTATTCCTATTCGTCCAGAGGCTCCAAATTATAAATAGCAAGAGATCCTTCCACGATATATAACTATTACTGATCATGATGTTTAGATCTCTAATTCCTAGAAGCCAATGTTTATCATCAGTGTCGGCTACATGGTAATCTATTGTAACACCCAAATTATTTCAAATGTTCTTAGCAACATAGCAGTGTAGGAATATATGGGTAATAGTCTCTTGAGAATCTATACATATCAGATAAGTCACATCAATGTTCATGTCTTTATAATTTAAGTACCAACGACAAGAAATTCTATTGTGGTAGCATAACGAAAAACTTAATTTTATTAGGGGTGTGCAGGCGCCAGATCTATGTGAAATCTTTCTCAGTATTAATGGTGCCATCAATAAGCTTATAACAAGAGTTAGTCGTAAAGGTACCACTATTATTGATATCCCAGTCAGAATCATTGCAACATATGTTTAGAGGAATAGAGTTAACATTATCAATGATATTGGGTGGTAAAATGAAGAATATCTTGGATAGATCTCGGTTATTATCACTATTGCATAGGTCCTTTACTTTTCAAATTTAGGTCAATATTGTTCAAGGGGCCTTCAATAGAGTCCCTAAGGATTTAACTATTTGGGATCCATCTAGCATTACAAATATTTAGGTTGGAGGCAGTGTGAATTGACCATAGAGTCCCCATATTGCAGTAGTACCATCCCTTCTGTATACTACGCCATATGAAGGAAAAGCAGGCTTTGTTCGTTCCATTGGCATAGTTGTTAATGAGCAGTTGAGACCATAAAGCATGTGAAAAGTTAAGGAGTCTCCAGCATAGGCCAATTAGCAAGGCCAAGTTCTTAGACTTGACCGTCTTCATTCCCAAACCACCGGAGGCTTTATTAGTGGTAATAGTAAACCAGTTCAGAAGGTGAAGCTTCTTCTTTTGGTCAGTGGTACCCCAAAGAAAATTTCTTTGGAATTTGTCAATTTTCTTCAAAATTTTACTAAATAATAGGGTAAATTGCATCGCACGATTTGGAATAGTAGCAAGAGTAGAGATAGTAAGAGTAGCTCTGCCTGCTATATTCATGCACTGAGTTTTCCAATTGAATAATCTAGAACGTATATTATCCAAAATAAAGTAGAAGTCACTAGCCTTGGGGGAGGCTTGAAGGATTGAGAATCCTAAGCATTTTCCAAAATTATCACTAATCTTGATACCAAAGTACCTGGAGATCTCCTTCATTGTATTTTACGATAATTTTTGGAAAAAATTATCTTAGTCTTGTCATTGCTATTCTTGTGACTTGAAAGCTCACAAAAAAGGTTAAGACTCTTCAGAATAGATTCACTAGATTTGTTGTTAACTCTGGCCATGAGAGTGAGATCATCTGCGACAAATAGATGGCAGAAGGAAGGGCCTCTATGATTAGCTTTTATAGGGTCCCAATTATTAAGGTCTACTTGATGGCTAATATACCTGGATAATATTTTCATGCATAGGATAATTATGTAAGGTGACATAGGATCACCTTGCCTTATCCCACGAGTAGGGGTGAAATAATTTGCTTTAGCACCATTCACAAGGATAGCAATATTACTAGTCAAAATACAATACATAATTAACCTAGTAATATTAGTAGGAAACTTAAAAAATAGGAGGGTTCTGTAAATGAAGGACCACTCTAATCTATTGAAAGCTTTTTCCAGATCTATCTTTAGGATCATGTTGGCTGTCATGCTCCTGCATTTTCTAAATCTGGACATGATCTTCTGAATGATTATAGCATTATCACTAGCCCTCATATTCTTAATGAAGTTAACCTGGAAATGGCTAATTATTTTATCAAGATAAGGCTTAATTCTATTGGCAATGATTTTTGTCTTAATTTTATAAATAGTATTGCATAAACTAATAGGGCAAAAATTCTTCAAATTGTTGGCGTTGGGGATCTTAGGGATCAAACAAAGATATGTGTTGTTTAAAGTGGAAGGAATAGCTTGGGTATTAAAAACTTGGTGACATAGAGTCATAACTGATGGGCCAACTATATTCCAATATTTTTGCAATAAAAGGGAGTGTAACCCGTCTGGACCGAGAGCCTTAAAGGGTTTAAAAGAAAAAAGAGTTGCGGTAATTTCGTTATTAGTAAAAGGGCTATCCAAGGCAGAGAGGTCTAAATTGTCAAAGCTTTTAGGACTTGTGAGAATATGGTTCTAGTTAGTACAACTATGGGAAGTGGTAAATATCTTCTCAAAGTAATTCAATGTATGATCTATGATAGCATTGTGATCATCTATCCATTCACTATTGTCACTCTTAAAGTAAGTAATAGTATTTCTCTTTTTCCTGTTAGTGTCTGTTATTTGAAAAAATCTTGTATTTGCATCCCCATCATTTAACCAAGAAACTATAGCCCTCAACTTCCAGTAACTTCTTCTCGTTTGAGAATATTATTATATTCTAACTTGAGGGAGTCCTTTAGGTTTTGAAGAAACATACTAGTAGGATACTTGCTAGAATTCTGGATAGCGCTTAATTGAGCTAGCATTTTTTTTTTCCTACGAAAAAGTTCCCCAAAAGAATTTTTCTTCCTATATATCACTCTCTCCTCAAAGGTATTAATAGCAGAATCCCAGTCTTTATCTTTCCAATTAGAAGCGACAACGTTAACAAAATCCAGGTGAGTACACCAAATAGTTTCAAGCCTAAATGATTTCAAGGTGGCAGTATTAGAGGAAGATTTAACATAAAAATTATGAGAATCAAAGCGAAAGTTTTGGAATTTTTGTCTATGTTTTTGAAAAATAAAAAATTGGGATTTGAGAGTCGAATTGGACTCGGATTTGAAAATAAAATACATATATGGACTCGTGGAGTTATGGGTAGTCGGGATCTACCCTTGGACCTTGGTTTTATCAGGTGAGCCCGAGATTGATTTCTGTTGACTTTTGGAAAAAAAAAGTGTAAAGATCTTAGCTTTATTAATCAAAATTAGTTTCTCTTGTATTGTTTAATGATATTAAGTCATTTTTCTTAGATTTGAGCCGTAGGGAGGCGGATTATAAAGGAAAAGCTATTTTGATTGTTGATTTGGCCTAGTTGATGTTATCTTATCTAACTTTATGTAGGGGCAACTACCCCTTTGGATTTAGGTTGCTTGTACTATTTGAACTACGTAAAAGATATGTGCATGAATTGATGAGTGCATACACAGGCTTGTGTGTGGTATTTGATCGGTTTAGCATCTTAGTCTACTTTTAATAACTTAATTGAAGTTATTATTATTTGTTCTATCTCTTGTTGTCATGTTGATTCTTATATGCCTTAATTGAAATTGTTATTACATGCCCTAGTTTACTTTGTCAAGGTTAGCATTTATTGTAGTCGTTATTACATGCTATTCTTTTCATTGTGGAGTTATTCTTATGCATTTAGACATAATTTCTATTATATGCTATCTCTTTCATTGTTAAGCTTATGTTATGCACTTGGAGTGAAAGTTGCCATTTCTTGGAAATACTTTCTTTGTGAGTTATTGAACTTGTACTTGTGAAAGCTAATAATACATTGAGATTGAAGTTGTTAGATATCAAGATACCTTTCCTTGTTGAGTTGTTTCTTATTCATTTTGTTATTATAGGTATTCTTGTACACATTGTGGTTGAACCGCGGGCTATATGTTGTGGTAACATTGTTATTATTGATTTGGTAATATTGTGGCATATGGGCATATGTGGTGCGAGTTTATTATTGTGTTGGGATATTGATACGTATGCGGTGGTTTAAAGGTGGGTATTGAAACGCATGCGGTGAGATAAGATGGGATTTATACGTGTGTTACTAGTAAGGGAATTACTTGAAGCCACGCGGTGAGATAAGGGGACTAAAATGCGTGTAGCTATTTCGGAAAATGGTGATATAAGGAAGATTGTGTTTTCTAAGACTTATCAAATGTAAAAGAAAATGAGGCGTGGTGCCGCAGTCATATTTTGGGTGTACATTCTATGTTGAAAGAGCTTGTTGATGGAATAGTTATTGTTATTCTTCATTTGACTCACTTGTATTTGATTGTATTTGATTATTTGTTGTTCTTATCACATGCTCATTATTGTTGTCCTTTGCTTTTATATTTGTTGCTAGCCTCACATCATTATACTGCTTTGTTGCCAATTAATACTTTGCTTTCCGTAATTAGACTGTATTATATTCTGTTCAAGTTCTTTTGGTCTATTAGGTGTCTTGACCTGGCCTCAACACCGCTCTACCGAGGTTAAGCTTCATACTTACCGGGTACCGTTGTGGTGTACTAGTACTACGCTTTTGCACATTTTTATGCAGATCCGAGTACATTTGCTCATGCCGGATGTTAGTGATTGGCCAGCTATTTCGGAGACTTCAAGGTATACCTGCTCGACGCTCGCAGGTCTTAGAGCCACCTTCTTCTGTTGCTTTACCATTGTCTATCTTCACTTCAAACAGAGTTGTATTTAGAGATTATTAGTGCATTCGCTGTAGAGCTTATGACTCAGTTCCACCGATTTTGGGAGATATTTGACAGCTGTACCTTGGGTTTTATTATGATAGTTTACTTTGATATCAAAATTGTTATTTCTACTAATTCTCAATGTATGTTAGGCTTACCTATTCTTAGAGACTAGGTGCCATTACGACATCCTAAGGTGAAAAATTGGGGTCATAACAAGTTGGTATCAGTGTTTTAGGATCATAGCTGCTACGAGCATAAGCAGGTTTAGTAGAGTCTTGTGGATCGGTATAGAGACGTATGTACTTATCTTCGAGAGGCTACCGAACTGCTAGGAAAATTCACTTCGGTGATTCTTTATCGTGCGAATTTGTTAATTTCGAAATCTGAGTCTTTATCTTTTTATTCTCTCATAGATGGTGAGGACACACATTATAGGATCAGATGATCAGACACCCATACCCCCTGCTAGAGCCGCGAGAGGTTAGGACGGAGGTAGATGCCGAGGAGGGGCACTTGCTGCAGTCAGAGCACCTAACCGAGCAGTAACTAAGGAGCCACCAGTAGTCCTACTTAGGGGACAGGCACCAGAGGCACCTGTTGTTACCCCTGAACTTTAGGAGACCTTAGCAAAAGTTTTGAGCATGTTCGGCACTTTAGCTTAGGTGGGATTGATTTCCCTTGCACCAGCTATATCTCAGGCTAGGGAGGAGCTTAGACTCCCATGGCCCGTACCTCTGAGCAGCAGGTCCATATTGATCGGGTTCCAATTTTCATGCCAGCACAACCCATTATTTTGGTTTAGCCTAAGGTCAGGCTAGAGGCATCGGAGGAGGAGCAGAGGAGACTTGAGAGGTTCAAGAAGCATGATCCTCTTACTTTCAATGGCGCAGTTACTGAGGATGAGCAGAGTTTTCTGGATAAGTGCTATCATATTCTCCGCATCATGGGTATTGTGGAGGTGAGCGGAGTTGCTTTTACTATATTTCAGTTGTCAAGAGCAGCATATCGGTGGTGGCAGGCTTACAAGGAGGGTAGGCCAACTGATGTAGCCTACTCGGGCTCTGTTTTCAGATATGTTTTTGAGAGAGTTTGTTCCCCAATCCCTTCGGAATGTAGGTGCATAGTGTTTGAGAAGCTGAGTCATAGGACTATGTCAATGTCAGAGTATGCCATCAAATTCAATGAGTTGTCCCGATATGCACCAACCTTGGTTTCTACAGTTAGAGAGCGGGTCCGCAGATTCATCGAGGGGCTCAGTTATGGTCTTAGATTCAGCATGGCTCGAGAGTTGGAGACATATACTCCGTTTCAGCAGGTTCTAGAGTTCGTTCAGATGATAGAGGGTATGTAGGGCTGAGAGAGGGAGGACAAGGAGGCCAAGAGGCCTCGAGATTTTAGAGGATATAGTAGTGCACGTGCTCCGGTTACAACCCATCATGGTAGAGGCTATGTGAGCCACCTAGTTCATTCAGCACTTCCAGCTACTAGTAGTGCTCCGGCTATTCCGAGGTCTCAGGTTGCTCATTATGCACAACCACTTTCCAGTACACCTCCAACACTGGGTGCCTTTAGGTGTTAGTCTAGCCGACCAAGCCAGAGTCAGTTTCAGCAGCCACACCCATCGAGAGCTTGTTTTGAGTGTGGTCATACCAGACATATGGTGAGGTACTATCCCAAACTTAGGAGGGGTGCACCTCCACAAACTAGACATGCTCCACAGATTCCATAGGGTTCACAAGCCATGGTAGCTGCTACAGTTGATGCTCCACTTGCACCACCAGGTAGGTATGGAGGTTAGGCGGCTAGCAATCGCCCTAGAGTGGGCGGCCAGGTTGTTTCTATGCTTTTTCTGGTAGGACTGAGGCAGTTGCATCGTAGCGGTCACCATATGTATTTTTTCGGTCTGTCATATGGATGCATCAGTATTATTTGATCTGGGATCCACTTATTCATATGTGTCATCTTACTTTGCTCCATATTTGGATATATCCCACGATTCATTGAGCGCTCCTCTATATGTGACACGCCTGTGGGAAATTCTATTATTGTAGACCGTGTTTATCGGTCATGTTTAGTCACTATTGATGGTTATATGACTAGAGTTGATCTATTGCTACTAGGTATTGTAGAATTTGACGTGACCTTAGGCATGGATTGATTGTCACTCTATCACTCTATTTTGGATTGTCACGCCAGGACTGTGATATTGGCTATGCCAGGATTGCCGCAGTTAGAGTGGAAGGGCATGTTGAATTATATTCCTAGCAGGGTTGTGTCCTTTATGAAGGCACAATGAATGGTTGAGAAGGGGTGTGAAGCATATCTATCCTTTGTGAGGGATGTTACTGCTGATACTCCTATCGTTGAGTCAGCTCCGGTAGTGAAAGATTTCCCAGATATATTCCCAGTAGACCTACCAGGCATGCCGCCCGATAGGGATATTGAGTTTGCTATTGACCCTGGTGTTGGGCTTGGCATGGTGTTGATGCAAGAAGGTTGGGTGATTGCCTACGCATCTCGGCAATTGAGGTTTCATGAGAAGAATTACGCTGTGCATGACTTAGAGATGACGACCATTGTTCACGTATTGAAGATTTGGAGGCACTATCTGTATGGTGTTCCGTGTGAGGTCTATGCCGACCATCGGAGTCTCAAGCATCTATTCAAGCAGAAGGACCTTAATTTGCGGCAACCATGATGGTTAGAGTTGCTGAAAGACTATGATATCACTATACTATGTCATCCCGAGAAAGCCAATGTGGTTGCCAATGCCTTGAGTAGAAAGGCTGAGAGTATAGGCAGTTTGGCATATTTACTGGTAGCGGAGAGGCCACTAGCCATGGACATTCAGGCTTTGGCCAATCAGTTTGTGAGACTGCATGTTTTGGAGCCTAGTGGGTTTTTGCTTGCGTGGCTTCTCGGTCTTCTTTGTATGAGCGCATTAGAGCGCGTAAGTATGACGACCCAATTTACTTGTCCTTAAGGACACAATTGATGTGCCGGGTAATTTCGGCACATTTTGATACTATTTGTTTAGAGTTTAACTTGTTCTACTTGTTAATTATCACGATACTTACGTAATTTTAGTGTAATTGTAGTGCATTGAGTGAAGAAATCCAGAAGTATGGAAAAGAAGTCCAAAAAGCCAGCTAAAGGAAAGAATAGAGGTCAGGAGCATCGCAGATGCAACTATGCGATCGCAGAACAGAAATGCGAGTCGCATAGCTTGCAAGTGGATCGCAGATGAAGACAGAACTTTAAACCAACCTTCAGGTTGAGAATGCGATCGCAAAACAGGAATGCGAACCGCAAATTGGCTTGGTGGAATCGCAAACTTGAACAGAGTTCTGGGTGAAATTAAGTGTGAAGAATGCGATCGCAAAGTCAACCTGCGAACCACAAATCCAGATGCGATGAGAGTAAAGCTGACTGGTGTGATTTGCGATGGAATAGGAAGATTTGCGAATCGCATTCCTGTTCTGCGACAGGAATGCGATTCGCATAAGTGCAACGAGGGCAAAACTGACTGCTGCTCGCCTCGGGTCTTGGGCCTCTATAAATAGCTTTTATAGGGTTTTGTGAAGATATACTTGTGATATTTTAGAGTGCAAAGTACGGCTTTTGAATATTTTCGAATTGAGAGAAGCTTTTGGGTGATCAAAACTGAAAAGTCTAGATTTTTGTAAGATGAATTCAATTATTCTTCCTTGTTTTTAGTTATCAGCATGTGTAGCTAAACTTAAACGCTGAGGTTGTGAACCCTAGATGGGTGGAATATTATTGAGAGTTTGATATTGATTTCAATTTCGGAAGAAGCTTGATATTTATTTATTTCTCATTTTCAATTAATCGTTAGTGGTTGCAAACATTAACAAATGCCAATTAACGCTATCTTATCTTGGAAAAGTAAGATAGGGTTTGGTAGCAATAAATAACAGAAATTCAAGGCTTTAAACCTTGTTTAACGAAATCACTTAGGAATAAGTAGATTTTAATTTGGCGAATGATTGGTTGTTCTTAAGTTTGACTCTTTTGTATTCGGGAGAATCTTAAGAGGATACATTATCCAAGTGTTCGGAAATATTGGATAATAAGTTATTAAGAACCGATTGCATATCAAGAACGGACTTCAATATCAATATCAAGAACATTCTACTACATTAAGGGGAACACAACCTTAGTATCTTAAATTCATAGTTTTCACGCTCAACTTATTCTTAAAAATCAGTTCTTAGTTTACCTTTCTTTACATATTCAACACTTCTCTGTTTTTGGCTACTTGATAGAATTACGACTAAGTAAAGTACTGCATTAATTGGACAATAGTTTCACGCCTATTCCCTGTGGGATTCGATTCCAACCTTGTTGGGTTACTATATTTGACATCGATCGCTTACACTATTGTTAAGGTGTAATTTGAGCGAATCAAATTTTGGCGCCGTTGCCGGAAAATACGGTTTTGAAATTTCTAATTAGTGTATACTTTACTATAAGTCTAATTCTACTTGATTGCACGTTATTTGTTTTGGTTGTTGTAGACAGGAAGATATGGCGGACCATGTAGATGATGTGGATGTGGAGCAGGAAGAAAATCCATTTGCTGATATTGAAGAATATATAGAGGATACAAATGCTATAGTACCTCCAGCTATAGGTGCTGCTACGTTCAAAGTAGAACATGGACTGATTTTGATGCTAAAAGCTGAAGGATACTTTAGAAACTCTATTGATGACGATCCAACGCAGCACCTCAGGAACTTTTTGGGTGTTTGTGCGATGCACAAGCAAAATAATGTCTCTGACGATGCATTAAGGCTGAGATGCTTTAAGTACTCGTTAGCTGGAGATGCGAGGAAATGACTTCAAAACCTTCATCTAAATTCCATCCTTTGTCAAAGTGGTATCAGAGCCAGCCCATCCTTTCGGAGGGAGGAACAGTTTACTAAATATGTCAGAGTCGTTTCCATCTTCGTCTTCCTTAGCTAAAATGAATATGTCACCTACCTTGTACAAAACCCTGTCCAAAAAATATGATTACCTTTACGAAGTAGATATCTTACCAGACGAACAAAAAGTGTCTTCCACTGAACTACCACTTATAAATCCCTACTCAGCCTTTGCCAAAAAATCCTTTGCACCATGGACCCAAATACGTTCCCTTGTCCAACATAGACCAAAAGGAGTTAAAGAATACGTTGCTGCGTCAAAACTTGACCAGCATCCCATCCTCGCCACTAGAGAAGAACAATTTATCACCCTTCAAATTCTAGACGATTTCCCCAGGCAATGGAGAGAACATGGGTTTACCCATATCCATTTTGGTGCTATCCGAATTGCTCTAACCTATCACGGAA
>MCJB01015430.1:37058-66702 GCA_002018475.1 Nicotiana obtusifolia | reverse complement strand
CCCCCCCCCCCCCCTCAATATAAGAAAACCCTAATTTTTCGCTCTTTGTACATGATAAAAATAACTTAACGAACAAATATTTTAGAAGATCGGAATGATCCTAAATGGATTTTTACCAAATTATAAAACTCCTTAAATAAGAAACAAAACCAATCCAGGGGTACAATTATTTCATGTATAGCGCATCCATATTAGGCGCTATATATGTAGCGCGCATACTGCATGCGCTATACTCATATGAATTATTGCTGAGTCAGTAAAGTGCAGCTGAATCATTGGTGGGGTAGGAAAGTTCAAGTATATGTGGTTATTCACCGCGCTATATATAAAACGATAGTCAATTTTTTTTCACCTATGTTTATCGTTTGAGTCCAAAAAATCACACTTTGATTCCGGACTCCAAAAAAAAGCAATGCTCATCAACAAGTTTAAACTGGGAGGGCATTTTCTGTGGGTCTCTTGTAGAGATGGACCCCCGGTTTGAAGGTGGTGAGCACATGAGTAGATTGTAAGTTTATTATTTTTAAGTATTTCAGATAAAATATATGATTGTTTTTAACATATATATATATACATATATATTTAGAATTTTGATCGAAGTTAACGGGCCTCTTCTCTATAAATAAATCTGTTAGCTCTTCTATTTGTCTTTGACTCTTTTCTAGCTTGCTTGCTTGTTCGTTTGTTTGTTTTTCTTTTTAATAATATTATATATAGTTCCGATATTTTACTACACCTGAAAAATTGTGGAAACAAAACAAGCATCGTATATCTGATGTCTCTTTCACAAGGGCATAATGTTTTCCCCATCTATCCGTAGCTTCTCTTAATTTATCTATTTATTTCTTGCAATTACAAAGGTGATAAGGAAATAGGCATGGCCGGGCTTTTGTAAATAGGAGTTGGTCTGTGACGTACTGCCATTTAGGGGTTCGTGTAAAACTCTGATCTCTGCATAGATTGCAATCGAACGGTTAACATGACAACTTCGATAAAGGGCAATCGGTTAAAGCTGGATCTGACAGGAAAATGATATTGTATAGTTATTTTTAAAATAACAGTCAAAAAATATATATTATATTTTGTGTAATTTTTGTATATAAAATGCAGAATGTACGTTATATATAAAAATTATATAAATTTTATATACTTTTTTTATTACCGAATATAAATAATTTATGGCTCGAGCTAAAAGTGATAATATCCCGAATCTGATCACAAGCAGAGCAGCAGATGCCTTATTAATCCTTAGAAAATAAAATTTTGGCATTATTATTATTATTATTTTTGTTATGACTGCTATTCTACTAGGGCAGTTCTAAATATTTCTTTTGTAAGAAAAAAAAGCCACTCAATGTTATTTAAGTATCAAATAAAATCATTAGGAGAAAACAAAAGAGACATTTTTTATGATACCTAGGCAAAGTTAAATAATTTTTTGGTTACGAAGGATTATATAGTGCCTTGTTGTGATTCTTAGGCGAGGTGGAATGATTATTTAATTGCAAAAGATAGTTTAGCGACATTTCATGAGACTTGCGATATTTTGTGAGACTTAGCAAAGTTGAGTAATTTTTATGTTATAAAAAATAAAGTTAATAAATTTTAGTGCAATAAAATAGAAGTTGAGTTAATTTATAGGAGTACGAAACAACCCCGAAAAAAAAAAGGAAGAAAGGAGAAGAAGACTGGCCTTCCACCAAATTTTAGTCCATAATAAGTAATGCAATTTCCTTCTATTGTTTGTTCAAGTTAAGGCCCTAGGCTAGCTTAGCTTCTTTTTCCTTTTTCGGGTTCAAATCTTTCTCTTGCCATCTAAGCATTTTCCTCTTCCAATTCTGTAAGTTCAACTAGTTAGATTATTAGCGTCATTAGCACAAAAAAAAAAAAAAAAAAAAAAAATTATATGCGTCTAAGATTCATCGGATTAAACTTTTTTTTTTGAGATTGTTTCACTGCACTAGAAAATGAAATCCATTAAGCATACGATTAATAGGCCTGTTTCTCCATAAAAAAAAAATCTTTTTTAAACTGTTTTTTCAAAACTTATTTGTCCATGAAATTTTTATAAAATTTTTAAAAAATTCGGGAAAATAAATTTTTCAAAATCAATTGACTACTTTTTAAAAATTTTCAGCAACTTTTTTTTTCTCGTACTCACAAAACTAGAATATCTTTTCAAGTGAAATATATGTCTAAACATAATTTTAAATTTCAAATATTATTTTTCAACTTAACTCTAAATTTTCAAATACTATTTTTTTTTTAAATTACAAGTTTTATGTCCAGGAACAGAAAACAAGTTAATACTTCAAAGAGCACAAATGAAAATAATGGAGAACAGCCCCTACCAAAAGACTCTACACTATTCAAAATCCAAATTAGCTACAAATTTAAAGATAGTAACCAACTCTCTCCCAAATCCAAATTCCACAAACCCCTCAAATCTCAATTATAAGGAAAAGAAATAAATAAATATTTTTCAACATAATATTCCAAAAAGATGAACTACAAAAGAATCTGAGTTGAGCTTTCAGCTCCTCATGTGCCTGACCTTTTGCCAACCTTTCTTGCAAGATTGTCCAACAATCTTCACTCCTTTCTTAAAAAGGGTCTTCAATTCTTTTGCTCTCTCCTTCACTTGCTTCTCAAATCCACCCATTTTCTTCTTTCTGTCAAAAATTTGCGGAGAAAAAGAGAAAGTACAGAATTTCTAGAATATAATTAACCTTTTATTGGTCTCGAGCAGAATGGGAAGCTATGCTAAGAAGATAACGGTTTTTAAAGGAGCTGTAGGGGGGAGGCCTGTCCTATATGCTTATTAGTGGGATCCAACGCATCAGAATATACACGTTGCTGGTTATCATTCTTGATTACGTTGATTACGGGGATAAGCAAATGGGGATTCGACGTGTGTGAGCTGTCAATCTCATTATTACAGTCAGACAGTTTTATATCAGCATCCCTGTATAATAATATTTCACTATAAATGTCAAATTTTTCTGAAATCAATTTTTATGTTATGTTATAATTATATTTTTTTTAACAACACTTTTGACTGTACTATTACTTGGGATTTTTGAATACATCTTAACGGAAACTGTGGTCCCAATGATTATAGAGTGCTATGTGGGCCTTTCATAGCATGTTTGACCAAGTTTTTTTTTCTTCAAAGTTGAAGTGTTTAGCCGAATTTTTTGAGGAAAAAAAAGTGCTTTTGAGTAGAAGCAGAAGTAGTTTTGGAGAAGCATAAAAAAGCAGCTTCTCTCCAAAAAATCTTTTTTGAAAAACACTTTCGAAAAAAATACACGTAAAAATAATTTTTAAAAGCTTGATTAAACACTAATTGTTTCTCATAAGTGCTTTTCAAATAAATTAGTCAAACACAAACTGCTTCTCAACAAAAGTACTTTTTTAAAAAAACACTTTTGAGTAAAAAGACTTCTCAAAATAAGCTTATTTTTTCAGCTTGGCCAAACAGGCCATCAATACTCTCTTTTGGGACCAGTTTTTATACTATAAAAAGTCAATAGGTGTAGAAATGCAGGGGTAAGGTAGACCCTTGTAGTTCGGTATTTCTCCAGATCTCGCACATAGCGAGAGTTTAGTACACCGAACTGCCCTAATAAGTGTATAACTAAATATACTTATATCTGTTAATTATGATTAATTAGAGTACATGTTTTTACCTAATAAAACCACTTAATTGTTTGCCAGCATAAACCAGCAAGACATGTTTACATCTGTGCAGTTTGAAACAGCTAAACATGCTTGTCTGTCCATTTCTATACAGCTTGCAGATATTTCTTTAAGTTGGCTCTTTTTCCCCTAAAAAGAAATGATTTCTAGGGCTAACGGCTGGGAACCCAATCACACCATTTTTCTTTTGGCCAAGTTCTGGTCCCTTCTGCTTCTACTATATTCCATTGCCAATTTCCATACAGTATTTGTTGTGACCCCAGCAAACATATTCCTTAAAAGACTTCTAAGGAGCAATAATTCCTTTTTATCAAATTTCACCTGCCAAGTACTCAATAACAACTATGCTTATGATCATCTTCACATGTCACATAGAAGCTTTCCAGTATTCTTTTTCAGGTCAAGCTTCTAGCGGCCAAATGCCACTGCTTTTATGTGTTTTTTTAATTAGATACAAAGTTTAAAAAAAAATACTTCTGAAATTTATGATATGAAACAAATTTTAAATAATTATATGCCTATAAATTATCTTATTAATAATAAAAGATAATTTTTAAAATTAGATTGTTTCTCCATATACAAAAATAACATTCTTTTAAAAAATTACTAAAATATAAAATATGCCACGTAAAATTTGGAGGAAGCATGATGTTTGGACCTTTTGGATTCGACATGATGACTTTGTTTGGAAAATTCACGCGATATAGGCCAAATAGCAAAATTTAATTGGCTAAATGCATTAAATTAGCTTCCTGAATTTACGAATTTTTCAAGAGAAACTAAATTAATCAATTCATAAAATATTACTAATATTAGCCAAATACTAGTAATATTAGTCAATTAGCTATTTATAACAAAAAATATCAAATTTTTGCATTCTTTTCAATTGAGGTTGTTGGAATAGATTGGTAGATCTTAAAAAGTTTGAATCTCAGTTTTGAAATGAATTAATAGAGTTTTGAGGTGCTTTGAATTGAAAATTCAAAGTAATAGTTGAATATCTAAAAAAGATGATATGTGTATCATATTTGTATCATTTGTGAATCACATGAGCATCTATGTATTTCTGTGTCTGAGATACATATTTGATATATGTGTCACAGAATAATTTTTAAAAATTGATTTTAGCTAGGAATTTTGATACCAAATCACCTCTAATCTTTCTCTAATTTTGTATATTGACTCATCTATATGTTTTCAATGAATTTCAATCATATCCATTGAAAAAGGTCTTTTTTTACTTAGGTTTTTGGAATTTTGTATATTTTTTTCTTCGTATTTCATCATCTTATTTGCTATTCCATCTATAAAATTTTCTTTCCGTCTTGCATCTAGTATTGTTAATCATACTTAAAAATATGAAAGGAGATCTTTACGTGTGATTCTTGGAGATAAATAGTCCTTATTTATCTTGGTTTTTAATTTTTGTAAGCGTTTAGCTAGTTTTAATAAATTTGTGATTAATGATTAAAGATTAATAAGTTTGAACTTATTTTGACATTTCCGTAAGTTTCTCAATTTTCGAATCAAAGCTCTGAGTTATATTTGTAACGAAGAAGCGAAATGTATATTAGTGGTTGACTTTGGTTTGGTACAGCATATTGCATTAACTTGGTGGAAACAAAATTCTTTTCCTCGAAAATCTATCAACTAGAAATAGAAAATGAAATAACTAAAAAAATTAATAGAAATAGAAAACAATGTAATTAGAAAATTTATTAGAATTCCCCTCTTCTGCAAATTCCTTTTATTTGTATATATATTCAGCTCTAACGTAAATGTTAATTGTTGTTCTATTCTACAATAAGAATTTCTTTTTTGTTGGGATCGAAAATAAAGTGTCATATGAAAGCCAGCAAAACACCTTTGTGATGATAAATCGGATAACAAAAAGATAAACTAAAAAAAGTATAATACTTTAATGTAGTTTGATCAATCGACCTACGTTTATGAGAAATTATTCATAAAAAATTTTCATTCTTTATAAACAATTTATTTTTATGTGGTTTTTTATATACTTTCATTATGTTTTTTAAAAAATTTTGTCACATGAACAAATATTCCACTAAGATTTTCGTATTTTATAATATAATATAAATTATATAAATATTAATAATAAAACAGAAAATACGTCACATAAATTGGGAGATAACATAGATTGTAATTGTGAATTCATGATTGATCGGTTGAAAGCCTGAGGGAGAGAAAATTTGAAATATTTGTTTTCTTAACAAAAAAGGATTTTTTTGAATTTTGAAACCCCCCCCCCCCCCCAATATTTTCATAATTTTCTAAACGACGCAAATAACGCATTGAATTCAAGGGTTCTACTATGATGATGAAGGTGAGACTGGATTGATCACATATTTAACTGATTTTGATGAATTGGAGAAAGCAATAAGCGCGACGATCAATATAAGAATTTGAAAGACTACCTGCTAAAATTCAAAAACTACCATGAGTGATTTTTTTCTAAAAAAAGATTATTGTGGAGAAACTTATTCTAATTATTCAAATAAATAGTTTACTACTGTAGTTATTAATTCATCAACTTTAATCATTTATGTTCGAGAAATGTGTATCATTTGCACACATTATAACCCAAATTTGATCTTAATAAACAATTGGTTTAACGAAATAAAAGTGGAGAATTTTGATTTTACGGAACAAAGCCTAGATTATGGGCATTTGAAGTGTTGATTTAGCACTTAAAACTTTAATATAAACCTTAATAAATTCTCGTTCAATTAATTTTAACCTTTTTTTAATAACATAAAAGGTATGCCCTTTGGTGGATGTTGGTCGAGCTAAGTCTGTTGACATTATTTTGCCATTTTGCGAGTTGAAATCCAGTTGGCGGATTAAATCAATACAAATCTTTTTGTTAATTCGTGTTCTCTTATAATTCTGATTGCCATAAGCATACCATCTTGGGCTAAGAATAATCCATTAGTATACCTGTTACGCAGATATCAAGTAACTGTCCCCCAAGGTTTATATAAATGAAAAAAAATCGCTTAGTATTTTTTGCCTTTGATCGAAATGAAATTAGACCACATCCTTGGGGTGCAAATTTATTATTCACAAACGTTATATTGTTGATAGTACAATAATCAAAAGCCTTTATGAAGCTGTAGAAGATTATCATGCTAGAGGTATTACTACCCCAAGACTTGAGCTAATCAGTTCAATTGCCGAAACCCCCCACCCCCCAAAAATAAAAAATTTATCTTGCTCTCAAAAATCAACAACTCATGATGCATATGTTATTAATAAGGTTAATGCATTGTACAATGAATGAATTATAATAGAAGACCTTAAGTCTCCACTCCAGCAGTAACAGCATCCAAGGATTAAACCTATGATGAACAACTGTATGAAATTTTCAGCAGAGAAGTGAGCTGCACTAAAAACGACTGAGCTAACAATGACTGCTTGCTGCCATTTCATTGTGGAGGAAAGAGCAGTCAAGAAGAACCCTCTGTACACAATTTCTTCTAGCGATGGGGTGATGACACAGTAGACCAGGATGCATGATGTTATCGAGATTGGTCCCCTCGAAAGAATTTCCTTCAAGATTGGATTGTTAACTTCCTGAAAAGTTCGTCAAAGAATGGGCACTTTCTCAAACCACCGACGTTCTAGATTTATTACATCATACAGCAATGAACAACTCAAAGTGAGATAGTAATACGAATATAGACAAGAAAATGCATCTGTGTGTCGACCTTGACTTTATCTCCCGTTCCTGGTCCAACTAAACCAATATAAGAGGCATGAAACTCAATCATATACATGTATATTTATAGGCATGTCCGTTTCTCAAACTCAACTAACTTTTTTGGTGCTTTAGTTTTGCATACCTCTAATTCAAACCATATGCTTTAGCTTCCTCATCAGTCATTCAACTAAAGCTTGAATTAATTCCAATGTAACGTCCACAAGAATCAAGTGCAGGGAAATCCTTCCCCCCAATTTTACTATCTAAACATGCCGACATGTCAAATACAATTCAGTAGTCCTAAAAGTAAGGCAATTAAAGCCAAAGTAGCAAGTGTGTTCAAAGAACGTAACACAAGTTGGGTCATAAAGAGTAAGAAGGCGTGCAGAGACATTTATCACCAGGGAAAGTAAGGTCAGTTCTTAAATATTTGCACTACCTGCCAACCCTGGTTAAAACTTTCAAAACCTCAGTAAGAATATGAGGTTGCTTTATTGCATAGGTTACTCGCAAGAGGGTATTCAGAATTTCCGTATTATCTAATTATCATGATAAAGTGACATGGAATAATAAATCATGATCTTTGTCCTCTTTCTTTTCTTTTCCATCTTTTATTTCAAGGTGAGTTAATGCACTAAACATTTCAACTTTCAATTTGATATTGCATCTGAAAAAGGAAACATAAACAACTTACCTTGGTACCTATCAACCAGTCAGCAATAATTGAAGTGGTGAAAACCAACAGAACCAGGAACCCAAAGCCAAGAGCTGACGCAAATAACCAGTTCCTTTCTTTTGTTGATTGCTTCTCTTGAAAGAAATCACGAAGCTTGTATTGGGGCTTCCCAGGACATCTTAAAAGAAGCAGAACGCCGATAAGCTCTAACGTCTGAAGTGCAACTAAGGATAATGCCTGTGGTGAAAAAAGTAAGGACTATATATAAGTTGTGAGCTAAGGAAAATAAACAAGTAAAGATACCATCAGATTTATTACAGTAATAAATTAATGGATTATTTGCTAGTTGAGAAAAGTTTAGACGTTTTGAGTGCTACCCAAGTGCGATAGACTTCATTTTTGAGTTCCGCAAAAGTGGTCACGATGTTGGTTCGATTGAATTAATTTCTAACAGAAAAAGAAGCAAAGGAAAACACAAAGAGAAATTATGCTTATATCTCTTGAACTTAATCATAATTCATCAAACCAACCCACGACACTAGAACAGAAACATTCTAATAATGTTATGTACAAATCTTATTCACCTCGGTCTGTGGATCAAGAGCTGAACAATGCAATATACCGGTAACAGCAGATAAGCCGCCAAAACTCAAAGGGACGTGCACACTGAAAAGATAGAAAGCCATACTGCTCCACAAACTTCCCCCATCACATGGATTATCTGATTTAAGGACCGAGAAGCCCTGTTAAATTGAAAAACATATATCTGAATGACAATTTTGTACAAATTTTGGAATAGAAAACTGAGTACAAGCTTTGATTTATCAGTAATCATTTCGGGACTATCCATTATCATGTTAATTAATCACTGGTATTTTTTCGAACTTAAATATGCAAGTTAATTGTTTTTCAAGAATGTTTGATTGGGTTTTCAGTCATGTTAACCCACATATTGGAGATTCCTTTTCCAACTTGACTCAATTTATTAGTTACCCGGTAGAATCTAAGTTTACATGAAATGCGCTGACTAACTCAAAAGCTCAAAATGTCACATGCCCACATCATGGAGTTCTCAGAACCCAATCGATCCGCTTAACACACTCCATTATTCACTTTCTTCCCTATGCTTGCAGGTTACATCTCTCTCTCTCTCTCTATGGCGTCCGGATTATCTTGCACATGCCTCGCCTAACCACCTGGCAGCCTATCCAGCCGGCCAACATAGGTTGCCAGGGTAATCCGACCCATAAAAGATGTACGGGTGGATTGACATCAATTGTTAAAACTGGAACTAGAACCTGAGACCTCTTTACTCCCATGCCTCAACCACTAGCCCATCCCCCTCGAGATTATATTCAGTTCAAACATAATTTATCTCATGGCTTTAACAATTAGGTCCTGCTTTGGGTTTACTGTCTTTTTGGAGTTTTGATCTTGTCAAAATTGCGAGCATCAAACAATTTGCCACGATGAATCAATGATAACTCCATGTCATCTAAATTAGCTTTCTGCTTCCTGTTCCAAAGACAGTCTTTTATTTCAAGTTACCTATTTCTGGACAACAAATCGCAGCAATGTGATCCATAGTATGTCCGCACTTCTTTTGTGGTTCTATTATAGACTTCTATGTTTGTTCCTGTTTAGCATCAGAAAAAATCCTAAATCTTTGCATTTATGAAATAAGGCGGCTCTAAGCAAACTTAAACTCGAGTACCCGAGGCACCTCATCCTCTCATTTCATTGTTGCTCATTCTCTTTAGGCTGAAGTGTTTGGTACAAATTTTCCATAGGAAGTTAGGAACACCAAGTAGTTAGAGTCTGGTCCATCCCTTTCCTCACTAATGACTTAATGATAACACGTCAAAATGCTCAAATTACCTGAAGTTTCATCACAGTTATCATTAAGGGTAGATGGTCTTAATATAAGTCACAAGTTTCTCAGCAACTATGCAGCTGCAGAGTTCCAAACTACTCCCTTTTTCATCTTACTCTATATACTTCCGCCGCCTACAGTTCAAAAGCGAGGCAATGGGTGTTGCGAAAGCCGAATATATAAAGAGTGATTAAATCACAACCACTATATCTAAAGGTAGCTAATAAATAGTAAATGAGACAATAATAAAAGAACACCAGAAATTAACGAAGTTCGGCAAAATTTGATTTTTGCCTAGTACTCGGACACAATCAACTCAAACTTTATTTCACTCCCAAAATACAAATGAAATACTACAAGAGAGAAAGAAGATTCAAATGCCTTAGCAGATAAAAAGGCAAGTGAGAGATGTTTAGAAATGAACAAAACCCTTGCTAAATATAGAAGGGAAATGGCCTTAATAATGTCATGCATGATATTACACCAAGTGTGATCATGCAATGTAAATGCATAAAAAAATACATCTACCAATTTACTCCTAAAAGGAGGCTTCCAAATGTTCACACTAGTTCACATTAATCTTGTCAAATTCAACAAATTTCCACCTTGGTAAGATTCCACTCTTTCAATTTTCTCTCACTGATAAATTTTGATTGTGTCTTCAACTTCAATCTTCAAAGTTCAACAATGTTGATCAAGTTCAAACAATGTTGAACTTGATCGCAGTCACTACTTTTGTTAGCATATCGGCGGCAGGGTTGTCTGTAGTCCAAATTTTCTGCACTGTGACTCCACCTTTTTCTATAATATCTCGTACAAAGTGATATCGAACATCAATGTGCTTCGTTCTTGCATGATAAACTTGGTTCTTTGCTAATTGGATAGCACATTGACTATCACAAAATAGTGTGATGCTTTCTTGACCAATAACAAGCTCTCTAAGCAACCCTTGAAGCCAAATTGCCTCCTTTACAGCCTCTGTAATAGCCATGTACTCTGCCTCAGTAGTAGATAAAGTAACCGTTGACTGCAAAGTAGACTTCCAACTAACCGGTCATTTGCAAAAGTGAAAACATAACCAGTAGTTGATCTACGCTTGTCCAAATCACTCGCATAATCTAAGTCACAATATCCAACCAGATATTGACTATCTTCCTACGATATTACAAATATACCGTAGAATCCATTTCATAGCTTGCCAATGCTCCTTCCCTAGATCATTATAGCATGTGAAATATCAGATTTTGTGCAAACCATTGCATACATTAAGCTACCAACGGCATTTGCATATGGTACTCTTGACATACACCCTCGTTCAGCTTCATTCTTCGACGACATAAAGTGAGGCGCAAGCGGAGTGCTAACCGACTTCGTGTTGTCATTCATGCCAAATCGATCGATTACTCTCTTCAAGTATTCTCTTTGAGATAGATAGAGTTTCTTTGAATGTCTATCTCTTTTTATCTTCATGCCAAGAATTTTCTTCGACTCACCCAAAGCCTTCATTTCAAACTCCTTTCTCAGTTGAATCTTCAATTTCTCAATTTCCTCTTGACTTTTGGAAACCATCAACATATCATCAACGTATAAGAGAAGATATACGAAGGATCCGCCTTCAAGCTTGCGCAAATAAACACAATGATTGTAGTTGCTTCTTCTGTACTTCTATCGTAACATAAACTTCTCAAATTGTTTGTACTATTGTCTAGAAGATTGTTTCAATCAGTAGAACGATTTTTCAAGTTTGCACACCATATGTTTCTTTCCAACAACTATGAACCCTTCTGGTTAAGTCATATAGATTTCTTCTTCCAAGTCTCCATGTAAAAACGCAGTTTTTACATCTAACTGAACTAGTTCCAAATTCAACTGTGCTACCAAAGCCAACAAAACTCTAATGAAGGAGTATTTCACAACTGGAGAACCTCACTGTAATCAATTCTCTCCTTTTGAGTGTACCCTTTGGCCACCAATTGCTTTCTTGCCCTTCAAGAGATTGGCCAATTTCCATGTACGATTCTGATGAAGGACTGCATTTCTTCATTCATGGCAATCTTCCACCTATCTTCTTCTAAACTTTGGACTGCATCTTTATAAGTGGTAGGAACACCATCACCTACAATTGAGGCTGCACAAGCCACTGTCTTTATGAGACGAACAGATTTTTTTGTTGTTTTTTTTTGGCTTGCTGGTTGCTATTGATTCAAGTTGTTGTTGAGGTTCCTGAATTGGAATCTCCCTCTCTGTTGACTCTTCTTCGAAGGAAAAATCTTCTATTGTTTCCTCGTTTTCTCCCTGTGTTGGAAAAATCAATTTTCCCTCAAACTCCACCTGCTTTGAAGCACCATCAGTTTGTTTGACATCTTCAACTGTCACCTTATCTGTTATGGAAGATTCATCAAAGGTAACATCTCTACTGAATATAATTTTTCTTGTCTCTGGATACCATAATCGGTATGCTTTGACTCTAGAAGTAATCCCCATAAATATAGCTTTCTTTGCTCTCGGATCCAATTTTGACTCTTTCACATGATAGTATGCAATTGAGCCAAACACATGCAAAAAATTATAATCTTCAGCAGGTTTTCCACACCATTTTTCAAATGGTGTCTTGCCACCAATAGCGGCAAATGATAAACGATTAATGAGGTGGCTTGCATATGTTATTGCCTCAGCCCAAAATTCTTTGCCAAAGCGAACATTGGACAACATACACCGAACCTTCTCCAGTAAAGTTCGGTTCATGCGTTCTGCCACTCCATTCTGTTGTGGTGCATTTCTGACGGTGAAATGTCTCAAAATGCCATCATATTCACAATAATAAATCTTATTGTAAAGATCATTTTTGTATTCTCCACCATTGTCCGTGTGAAAACACTTTATTTTTCTGCCTGTTTGAGTCTCTATCATCGCCTTCCATTTGAGAAAAATTCCCAACACCTCATCTTTGGTTTTCATCGTATACATCCACATTCTTCGAAAAAAGTCATCAATAAAGGTTACAAAATAGTGTTTCCCACCTAATGTAGGTGTTTTGGAAGCACCCCAAACATCATAGTGAACATAATGCAAAATACCTTTAGTATTATGGATAGTTGTTCCAAATTTAACCTTGTATGTTTCCCCTTGACACAATGCTCACAAAACTCCAAATTGCAAGTCTTTATTCCTTTTAACAATCCTTGATCTAATAAAATTTTCAAGGATTTTCCTCCAGCATGTTCCAAGCGTATGTGTCATAGCTTGGTTGCTTCTACCTCCTTGTCATAACTGGATGTCACTATCGTTGTCCCAATAACTTAACTACTGTGATATTGTTACATGTTATTATTTCTCTGAATTCCCTTCATTACCACTAGTGCACCGGAGCATATTCTCATTATCCCATTTTCTGCAACGACTTTGAACCCCTTTGACTCTACGGCTCCTACATAAATGAGATTTTTCTTCAGTTCCGGTACGTATCGAACATCTATTAATGTTCTGATCAATTTATCATGGTTTCTTAATTGAATCGAACCAATACCATATGCATGCGGTAAGAGGATTATTATTCGCGGTGTGAATAGCGCTACATTCTCCTTTTTCGAAAATCAAAAAACCAGTCCCGGTTGGGACGCATATGATAGCTACAAGCTGAATCCATCAACCATATGTCACATGGTTTGAATGGCTCAGTTGTAACTAGTGAGAAATCAGAGTCGTCACAATCAACTACATTTGAATCCATGACAGTCTTTCTATTGTTAGGTTTGGCCTTGTTTTTCAACTTTGGACAGTCTTTCTTTCAGTGCCCCTTTTCTCGGCAGAAGGCGCATTCATCTTTGTTGGGTCTAGATCTTGACTTCGATCTTCCTTTCTTCGTTCTCATCTGGTTTTGAGAACGACCTCTCACGACCAGTGCTTCTCCTTCTCCACTCTTTTGGTTTTCTCTCTTTCTTTGTTCATAGCTGTACAAGGCAGAACAAACTTCTTTGAGATACTTCATCATTCCCATGAAATAGTAGTTTCGAGGTGCTCGTACTCATCAGGAAGTGAACTTAATAACATTAAGGTCATATCTCCATCACTAAAAATCACGTCCATATTCTGCAAATATGTCGCCAACTTATTAAAGCTGGTGATATGATCATTCTTGTAGTACCAGGAATATATGTGAAGCGTAACAGTCTTTTTTTCATGTAAAGTTTATTTTGACTGTTTTTCATCAAGAATTTATCCTCCAATGCATTCCACAATTTACTTGCAAAAGTTTCTTTTGTGTATGGATACTTCTGTTCTCTTGCGAGGTAAAATCTAATGGTACCATAAGCAACGTGGTTGATAATCTTCCAATCTTCTTCCCCGATATTGTCTAGTTTCTTTTCTTCCATGGCAATATCTAGCCCTTGTTGAAAAAGGACATCAAGAACCCCAGCTTGCCACATCCCAAAATGTCCTGACCCGTCAAAAATTTTAACTGCAAATTTCGCATTTGACATAATTCTTGTCATAAGCGAAGTTGCCAACGACGTATTACTGACACTCAATGTGGACTCTTCATTTTTCTTGTCTCTCATTTTTGCTACAGATACTATTTATCTGTTGACACTACAGAACATCAAAGTAATTCTTTTCTGATGTGGAAGTTCAGACTATACTGCAACCATAGAGTATGCTCAGATAGAACCTTGACTCTGATACCAATTGTTGCGGAAGCTGAATATATAGAGAGTGATTAAATCACAACTACAATAATTAAAGGTAACTAATAAATAGTAAGTGAGACAATAATAAAAAACATACCAGAAGTGTAAGAGGTTCGGCAAAATTTGATTTTTGCTTAGTCCTCGGACACAATCAATTCAAACTTTATTTCACTCCAAAAATACAAGTGAAATACTAGAAGAGAGAAAGAAGATTCAAATGCCTTAGGAGATAAGAAAGCAAGTGAGAGATATTTAGAAATGAACAAAACTCTTGCTATTTATAGAAGGGAAATGGCCTTAATAATGTTATGCATGACATAACATTAAGTGTGATCATGCAATGTAAATGCATGAAAAAAATACATCTATCATTTAGGAGGTTTTCAAACGTTCACACTAGTTCACATTAATCTTGTTAAATTCAACAATGGGTTCAAGTGAACCTATTGTTTTCAGCTCAAGTCACATAAGCACATGAAAAAAAAAAAGTAGGCAGATTTTCAATAGCTTGGATGAACTCGTAAACTCTAAATCTTAGATAAGCCTCTACTCCACCTCTTTTCACTTCTAATTCATCTTCTTAAGCTACTAGATTTAAATTGTAACACCCAATGCACCAATAGAAAGTAAAGAAACTGCCCTAGACATTTTCATTGTTTATTGGGCTTTCCCTTGTCTTTGGTACTTAAAAGACTAAAAAATGACCAAAAAACTTATACATAGAAATCTCAATTTGCCAATTATACTCAAAGACATAACCATCCTACATAAATGTTCTCTGTTTACTATCGAAATTACCATGCTTTCTTTTCTATCAATTTTCTTTAGCTCTGTTTAACTTAACAATGGACAAATGTAAGGCAAAAAAGTTAAGTTTTTGAGTTTCTTCTAGCGAATATGTGTTAGAGAAAAGAGGTAGTGAAAGCCAAAGTACCTCGGAGACATTTTGGGTGTCCTTGTTTTTAATGCAACGACACTTGGGATAAGTTCTTGTGCGAAAGAACTTGGAAGGGTACAAATGATTGTGAAAATCTTGGCTCATCTTCACAGATGAAAGACAAATGGTAGATGCACGGACCACTAACCCGTTCATGTTTCCCACACCAACTTGAGCTCAACGCGAGGGTAGAGACTAGCGGCGTCGCGCGGTGGCTGGGTTAGGCCAGAGAATGGCTGTCAATGCTTGTCGCGAAGCTGAATAAATGGTCTTGAAAAAGGAAAATATTTTCGAGAAAATGATTCCCTTAAAACGAAAATAATCATAAAATATGATAAATAGAGTTTCGATGATATTTGTAAAAAGATACTCCGTAGTAGACAGTGTTAACTAAAACAAGTGAGGTAAAGTAAGACTTTGAAATATTTACACAAATTATTTATTTATTTTTGGTCTGTAAAGTCGGTATAAAGCTACGGAATATGAAATAGAGTCAAATATGTCAATAACATCCTTATTTGTTTTGATAGTTTTTTATTTTTATAGTGAATAGTTATTATACACCTATAATAATATTTAAAATTTAAATATTTTTCGGCTATTATAGATAAAACTTTTCCAATAATTAATTATTTTTCTTTTTTAAATATTACATATAAAAGATAAAAAAATTATTCAAATTTAAAATCTTAGAAAATATGCATAGTTCACAAGTAAATATTGAACACTATTAATAAATTCGTAACTACATGTACAAAGATTTAAACTCTAAGGTATAAATTTTAAGAAAAATAAATTCTTTCAAGATTGATGGAAAAATTTTGTACTTGTAGCTGTTTCGAAGATTTCATTCTTTTACTATCAATATAGCACTGAAATTGACGAAGATTCACTGCAACAAAAGTGATATTTTGCTACAAAATTATTAGCCACGACATAAAATTCGTCACTAATTGTTAATATTTCGTCACAAAAATTATATTTCGTCTTTAAATACACGAGCACGCATTTTCAGTGACGAAACACAATTTTATAGCAAAGTTTTGTCCATTAAAATTTTTCACCAAAAAATGAGCTGGCGCCAATTATTCAGTATATTGCAACACATATTTTTGTCACTAATGATGTACCCAAGTGACAAAGCATTATTTATCATAAAATTAATTAAATTTTGAACACGAAAAAATTTTGTCACAAAAGATATGTGTGTATGACGAAATCAGCTTTCTTATGAAGGAATAGATCGAGGTTGAATCTCGAAGCCAAGATCGGCGTCCCATGTTCATGTTCGGAACCACATGATCGGAGCTCGAGCCGACATCCCATACCGATGGGAAATGGAGGATCGACATTCGAACCGACATCCAATATCGATGTCGGACCATTCGACCGACGCTCAGACCGATATCCGATGTCGAGCTCGGAATCGGAGCTGAGGCCAGATCCGATATGATGATCGATGGTTCACTTCGAACCCCACCTCGTGATGATCGATATGCCCGTTGCACCGGCCTGCCTTCAAAAGTCAATGACACTGTCCTGACCAAACCTTGCGTGCAGACCCCTCACCTAACCTGCAGTACTTTCACTGACTCTGCAAGACTTTTACCAAACGCGTGTGGGTTTCACCCACTACACAAGGACACTATCATGATTGAAAGGGACACCACGTGGGCAACCAGGGAAAGAAAGAGGGGGGGGGTAGATTTTTTCCTATATATATGTGTGTTGAGGCACTGGTTCAAGGGTTGGGGGGAAAAAAGAGAAAAAGGGCTGTAAACAAGAAATACAAAGGCAATATATTGATCTACCTAGTCTTGCAATCATAATCTTTCTCAAATATTGTATCCTCTCTATCTTATCATATATTTGTCTTCAATCGAGTTCGTCACTTACTTATCGTTTCCCACGCTCAAAATTCAATTGATTTGTTTCCAATTTTTGGGGCAAACAATATGTTTTTACGATAGTGACGAATTAGAGTTTGTAGGCAAACAAGGCAACATTTAGCCACAAAATTTTATATTTGTTTGTGACCTTAACTTTTGTGGCTAATAGTGCAAATAATTAGTGACAATTATTTAATTGTCTCTATTGAACCTACAATTTAATCACAAACTTTTTTTGTCACAAAATATATCATTTTTAATTTGCTACGGCTAAATTTTTGTAGTTGAAATGTGAAATTATTGGCTACGTAAAATATTTCAGTTTAAAACTAAAGTATCGTACTTTGTACTTTGTTATGATTTTAAAGTTTTATTCATGCAACATACATTTAATTACTTCAAGACTAATTGAATTTGAAATTAAAATAATCATCTTTGAAACTTATCAAGTTTCAGAAACTAGAACCCCATTTTTAGTCATGTTAGAAATTTTAGGAATGTTTTTCTAGTACAATTTAATTTCTTGTTGAAAAATATCAAGTTTATTTAATTTAAAATAAGGCACGAATCATTAATTTGGTTCTTTAAAAAACTTATGTCGTGAATTTGCATTAAGTTTCAAATTATAACTCCTTTCATTTAATGTCGTCTTACTTAAACTTTAATATTTCAAGATGATTGTTGCTTGCTTTATTAGAAGGAAACACAATTTTTATTTAAGAAAAGTGTGATATATCCTTCATTATTTTTACCAATTTAAGATATATGCATGCGATATCGCATCAAATTATAATTCTAATTAATATGTTTATTTTCCATTTTATTATGATTGTTAGGTGTGTATATATATATATTCTTTCAAGGCAATTTTATTTCTTGAAAATTTACTTTCATTTTCTCTTTAATTTTAGGTTGTTTTTATTTTTTATTTTTTGCGACTAGAGGACAAAATAATTGCTTCTTAAAAGGTTATTTCTCTGCAATTTTTTAACTTTATGAATTTTTGAAAATAATTTGATTCCTTCTTGAAAAGGTATTCTCATTTGTTGTTATTGTTACATTTTGGAGTTGAAACAATCTAATTCCTTCTTGAAAAGATACTTTTGTTTTACTTGTGTTTAATTTAAGAATGTTTTTTTCTTTTTTATTATATCTGCTTTGAAGTTTGAGGATGTTTTAAAAACTTCGAACACAATTTAATTACTTCTTGAAAAGTGCCGAGTTCATTTAATTCAAATATAAAAATTATACGCATAACGCATGCATATAAAAGCTAATATTATTATAAAAACTCAAATTCTAATACGAAATGATATTTTTTTTAATCTTTCATAGAATAATTCCATGTTGGATAAGTTGTATCTACAATCAATTTTTAAAAAGCTTCACTTTTTCTTATATTTAATATTTTATGTTTTAGTGAACTTAAAAACTTTATAATTTTTTAATGGTGATATTGGAAATAGTCCCTTCACCTCACACAAGGTAGGGGTAAGGTCTATATATACTCCATCCTTCACACATTTTACTTGCAGGATCACATTGGATATGTTATTATTGTTGTTGTTGGTATTTGAAAAGCATTAAAAAAAATTTAAGTTTTTAAGTTCTTTGTTATAATTTCGCAAATTAAATTAAAAACAAAAAAAATTATGTTAACTAATAAAACACAACTTATAAGTAGTGAAGGGATCAAAAATTTCAATAAAGTAATTTAGAAAAATGTATTAGAGTACAGTGATGAACACACTAATCTATCAAAGGTATTCAACAATTCACATATATACATACAATAGAGATTATTCTAATATACTTGTACGATGTAATTCTAGACAAATGAAATTCAATTGAACCTTATTCAACATACTTAGCCCTACCATTTCATATTAACTTATAAGCGTCAAGTATTGATAAAAAATATAAGTGCCAAAGATGATTTTATAAATAAGAAATCAATCTATATAGAACATAGGAGAAACAAATCAATGTCAAGTATCACAATAAAAATTCAACAAGTATCAAATTTTATGACAAAATTAGTTAGGTTAGTTAATAATTAGTTACTCTTTTTTGAATTTGAATTTAAAATAATTAAATATCTATATATTTTTAAGGATACTATTATATTAAACTAATAATTATTAAGAATTCATATGATACTTTAATAATATTAAGTAATGGATAATACAATT
Source organism: Nicotiana obtusifolia (assembly GCA_002018475.1). Lineage (NCBI taxonomy): Eukaryota > Viridiplantae > Streptophyta > Magnoliopsida > Solanales > Solanaceae > Nicotiana > Nicotiana obtusifolia. Next base: position 47,027 of record MCJB01015430.1, on the reverse strand, counting down.
AGATAAGCCTGGAACAAAAAAATTTATGGAAAAATATAAAAATATAAGACTTATAATTAGAACTACAATAAGAAATGTCGTACATATAAACATAGCTAAAATCATAATAAATAAATAGTTATAACAGAAGATTACTAAAAACAAAAAGGAATTTCAAGAGATAACGTAAAAATGTATATACTGTAGGATATTTTAGTTAATAAATAGAACTCATGATTTCATAATGAAAAATACAAAAATATAAAGAAACTACTAGGATATTATACATAAAATAACCACACAAATTAATTATTATTAAGAATATTGGTAAATATTTTATAAAAACAATAAAAGGCTTATCTCTTTTGATGAATTCCAAATTATAATTTAGTAAAAAGATATTATATTATTTAAATTTTTAGTAAACTACAAATGAGAAAACTAATCAAATATCGCAATAGAAAATAATGTATGAAATGAGGGGGATAAAGATAATTTAATGATATTTATATTTTTAAAAAAATAAAAAATAAAAAAAGATAAATAAATAACACTTATAAGAATTATTGATAAATTTATACCATTAAATAATATTAAAAAGTATAACATTACTTTAAACAAATATATTTTCAAAGTAAGAAAATATATATGTATGTTATATTAAAAAAGAAGTATCAAAATGTTAAGCCAATTGACAAGTTAATAAAAAGTCACATTCGTAAATGTATAGAACTAAGTGCTTGCTAATTTTATAAAGAATAAATAAGGAACAAATAATTTATTTAATTATTATGTGATGTGTATCATTTGAATTTTGTATAGATTTTGTTATATTTTTGAACACTATATTAAATTATAAAATAATAACTAAGCTTAAAATAATATAATATATTAGATCATAATTTTATAATATTAATATTCTGTCAAATTATCCATGCATTGGACGGGTTCTAACACTAGTCTAGATAATATTAAGGTAACTGATAGTAATAAACAATTGGTATAATTGTCAAAAATACAGATAAATACATTTTTTGGTAAAATGATGAAAATGTCTTTAATTAAATTAAACCAATTTAAGAAATTTATATTTTTCACTATAAAATTATAGAATTACCGATATTTATTTTAATTAACAACCGTAGTACTGGTAGTTAAAAATGGCAATAATTTGATTTAACCATTGGTATACACAATAAACTTTTAATTATCAATTTTTTCTTGTTAGCAAAAATTTAATCTTGTGGTATTTTGGTAACGTAATAAATTTAAAGTGAAAAATAAATTGAAAACAATATTGTCATGGTTGTTACAAATATGTTTTTCGTTATTGATTAGTTTTTTGTCAACTTTCGATTTTCATTGTTTTCAAAGTTGTACCCAAAAAATAGCGGCAAGTGTCCCTCCTTTTCTTTTTTGTGTTCCCAAATCCCTCTTTTTAATGAGTACTGCCGCCTCCCCATTTCTCTCCCAACTCATTATGTGATATTCATCTCCCTATTAAATTATTGCACCACTTAGATCTGCTATATTACCTCTATTAATTTATCATTTCTTTCTCTTTCACACATACACACAAATTCTTTGTATTCTGTAATGCTTAATTTTCTCCGATTCTTTTGTTGTTTTAATAACATAAAAAATCAAATATGCGTGATGGCCGTTTTAAGACGCAAAGCCACTTCTGGCGCCTCCTTTGCTTTGGTACAAATCCTCAATATAAGTTAAGAAATATTAACTATATTTTAATTTTTTTCTGTTGCATTTTTCATACGGAATATCTTTTTCTTTCAATTGCAGGACAATAAAAATTTAGGTTTCTCCAGATGATATATTAGGTGTACGTATTTGTGGGTTCTTGATTTAATTCTGTTGTAGAGGTATGAAGAAATTTGTCTATTATTCTTTAATTTTTCAGAGATTAAGTAATCTTAATTTTATATCTCTTTGTCTTAATTGTTGTGGTTATTTGCAGTCAAAGAAGAATTAATATTTGCTGTCTAACTTTGACTAAGTACCTTTCTACCGGCCAGTACTAATTTGTCATTCTATTATTTTCTTCACAAGATAAAATATGATATGACTAATGTCTGAAAATATGTTTTTTGCTAAAGTATGTTATCAAATGTACTAAAATTATTGTTTTTCTTCCACAGGTACATGAAAGTTTAAATTTATTCAGCGTTTGAGGAAGCAGCATATTTTTTTTCTTTCTTAGTTTATTACTAAATTATTGTATTTCTATTTGACCTCATGTTGTTGAATAAGTTTTATTTTATTCCTGTGTTTTATTTTAAGGAGTTTGTAATGAGATATTATCTCAATGTAGTACTAGTTCTTAATTATGTGATCATGAGTGAGAATTTTTGTTGTTACCTTCCATGTTTTATTATGTTATTTCCATTTAGTAAATGATAAATTCTTGAACTAATGGGAAATTATTATAAATAGTACCACTACAGATTTTGACGTCATCAAATGTTCATCATAAATTGACCACATTTAGTGACAAAAATATTTCGTGTCCGAGAATTATCTTTTTACGGATTCGTATTTTATGATAATTTTAAATAATATTGTCAAAAAAAATAATTTTTAGCAACGACATGATAGTTTTCAACTACAAATTGTAAATAATTTTGTAAAAGCAAAGTTACGACTAATTTATATATTTGGGGGCGAAATATTTTTGTACATAAAAGGTAGTATTTAGTGACAGAATAATGTTAATTTAACTACGAAATACATATAACTTTAGAGACAATTAACGACGTCACCAGTTAAACTAAATATTTAGTGACAAGGTAGTTCCGTCGCCATTGATAATCTTTTTAGTGACAAAAATACGATATTAGCAACAAATATATATTTTTTTTCTGACAAACAAATTCATCACAAATAATAGGCATTTGGAAACGAAAAAAAAATTTCATCACTAATATAACTCGATTTAGCGACGAACCACAAAATTGTCTTTGTATACTTTTAGTGACGGTGTTTTCGGGACGAAAGCTTGACAAAATATTTTTTGTCACAAATGGTTTTTTGTGATGAAATATGACTTTTACGTGACAAAATAATTCGTCACTGATAATCAAATTTGTTGTAGTGATTCGTGTTCAAATTCTCACCAAAAAAGGTATCCAATGAAAAATATATCATGTGCAAATCTTTAAATCTTATGTCTTATGCAAGATAGAAACTTTGTTTAATGGAAAAGATTGTGTGTATTTTTTTAGAATTGTTATTAGTAATTTCAAAGATTCTATATGGCTGTTATGGAGAGATAATTTTACAAAGAACGTTCTGCTATAAATATGGTTGTTGCTGTTATAGGTAAAAAGGTGTTATAAACAGATAAAATATAACTTAAAGTATCTGTTCTAAAAAAATTTGATTTTTACAGCGAATGATTGTTATATAGGAATATTTTTATTTAGACGTGTGACTGTAATATATTATTGGGGTTAAAAGTACAGAAAAACAATTGTGAACACCCCTTCTGGATCCAACCAACACGGGAGATATTTTACACTTCAAGCATTTCCCTTATTCTGGTAACTTAGGGAAAATAAGTATTCCCTTCGTTTCAATTTGTTGATTACAACCTGTCATTCAAATTAATTTATTTATTTTATAGAAGTAATATACTAATGTAGAATTTAATCTTTTATACCACTGACGTAATATTACTTGTTATAACATGTCACTTATCATTTATAATAGATAATCAACCAATAAAATTAAATAAAGTTACCTTCAAATAAATTTTTAAATGATTGAATTATATTAAATAATGTATTATATTATATGTGTATAAAATTTAAACTCTTGCTAGTGAAGGTGAACACTAATAATAATATGTTACCAATTATCTCAACACTATTTTGATGTTGCTAGTCCGTGGATATTAGTCCTTTTCATTCTGAATTGTTGATATTCTAATCGTATTGAAATACTAGCTTATAAGCTCCTTCAAATCTCTCTTTTCAAATCGTGCGGCATTTTTGCTTTTGGGAGATCTTCAAGAAAAGGTGATAAGAAAACTCTTAATATTTGTATGGATGACTGTCCTTCAAACCAAGTGGGCTATCTCCAAAGGGAACACACTTCACACTTTAAGACTCTGATTTTTAGAATATCCTAACGTTAAATGTACGACCCTATTTTTTCTTGTTTTATTTGTTTTCTTTCTTGTCAAATACTCATATTGCTTTTCACTGCTACTATATAAGCTACCTCTCATTCTTTTTCAAGCTGCCACCCAAACTTATAATCTCCGCGATCATGCATAAATTTACAAACGTCCCCGTATCCACAATAGTCCGTCTCTTTATAGTCATTACAAATATCTGGTTGATAATCAAATCATGTTGAAACTGTAATACAGGTAGAAGTCTTGAGAGGGCCATGCGCTCGACCAACTTTGAAGATCTCAGTCTCAGTTTTTGAAGTGGTTGTTGCTCTACTATCATTTTGAATTTGAATTTGAATTTGTTTTGAGGACTCAAAATGAAAGTGGAGTTTTGAATGTACATTGAATTCAGTAGCCTTGTTACACTTTGAAGGTCGAGAAGAAAAGTGTAGATTGTTATTAGCAATCGCTAGCTTTTTCTTGTTATATATGACTGAACTTTTATCTTCAATATCTTCATTTTCCCCTTCTTCAACCGTAGGACGCTTTCTAATATTTTTGCCTTTGGATAAATTTTTGAAATAATTGCATGAACTTGAAAAAGGTGGTGTTGTTGGCAGCTGTTCAACTTCAGCTTTGGTAAAGTTTGAATCAAAAGTGGGAGTATTCAATTTCTCCATTTCTCTAATAATAATTTGAAAGAATTCAAATATCCTAAAAGAATAATTCACCCACAAATATGTTGAACATTTACTATTTAGAAAAAAATTTGGAAACCAGAGAGAAGAAGAAAGTAAGTGCCAACCTTTAAAAATAGGTAGCATCACCCATATTTATAAGAGTAAAAAACTTATTCACATCTAGTTTTGACTACAAAACAAATTTAGATATGAATTAAATAAAATATTAAATACCAAATCGTATACAATTTAGGATAACTAATCGTCCAATAAATGATTAAACACCTATATTTTTATTTTTGGATTTGTAATAAGGAGTAGCATAGTAGAACAAAAGGAATTTTATATTAGCTCAAAGTGCTACCAAATCACAAAATCTTTTCATGTTCAATACAGATTACTCACCAAATGGCACTGTTTCCTTCATATGAAAATTATCCTTAAAAACTTGCCAGTAAAAGAAAAAATCAAGCAATAGAAAACAATAGAAATCTAGAAAGCAAAGAAATTAATATTGGGCACATAGCTAGGTATCGGTGAGGTGAAAATTCAAAAACAAATATGGTTTGCAAACCACACATGTGATGTAAACCGCACTAGGGAAGCCCTGTGCGACAGGCTTGATCCATAATGCATTGAGGGAGAATCGATCACAGGTCATCTGTATGGATACCGTCCTCCAAACCAAGTGGGCCATCTCCGAGGGGATCACATTTCACACTTTAAGACTCCGATTCTTAAAATATCCTAACTGTAAATGTAGGATCCTATTTTTTCTTGTTTTATTTGTTTCCTTTCTTGTCAAACACTCATATTGCTTTACACTGCTACTATATAAGCTACCTCTCATTCTTTTCCAAGCTGCCACCCAAACTTATAATCTCCGCGATCATGCACAAATTTACAAGCGTCCCCGTATCCATAATATCCTGTCTCTTTATAGTCTTTACAAATATGTGGCTGATAACCAAATCTTGTTGAAACTATGATATAGGCAGAAGCCCTGAAAGGGCCATGTGCTCGACCTGGAGATCTCAGTCTCAGTTTCTGAAGTGATTGTTGCTCTACTATCATTTTGAATTTGTTTTGAGGACTCAACATGAAAGAGGAGTTTTGAATGTACATTGGATCCAGTAGCTTAGTTACACTTTGAAGGTTGAGTAGAAAAGTGTAGATTGTTATTAGCAATCGCTGGCTTTTTCTTGTTATATATGACTGAACTTTTATCTTCAGTATCTTCATTTTCCCCTTCTTCAACCGTAGGATGCTTTCTAATATTTTTGCCTTTGGACAATTTTTGAAATAATTGCATGAACTTGGAAAAGGTGGTGTTGTTGGTAGCTATTCAACTTCAGCTTTGGTAAAGTTTGAATCAAACGTGAGAGTATTTAATTTCTCCATTGCTCTAATAATAATTTGAAAGAATTTAAATATCCTAGAATAATTCACCCACAAATATGTTAAACATTTACTATTTAGAAGAAATTTTGCAAACTAGAGAGAAGAAGAAAGTAGGTGGCAACCTTTAATAGATAGCATCACCCATATTTATAAGAGTAAAATACCTATTTTGATTAGAAATTAAAAAACCTATTCACATCTAGTTTTGACCACAAAATAATTTTAGAATGAATTAAATAAAATATTAAATACCAAATTGTATACAATTTAGGATAACTAATCGTCCAATAAACGATTAAACACCTACAGATTTTTTTTAAAGATTTGTAACAAGGAGTAGCATAGTGAAACAAAAGGGATTTTATATTAGCTCAAAGTGCTACCAAATCACAAAATTTTTTCATGTTCAATACAAATTACTCACTAAATAGCACTGTTTCTTTCATACAAAATTTTTCCTTAAAAACTAGAGAGAAGAAGAAAGTAGGTGGCAACTTTTAAAAATAGGTAGCATCATCAATATTTATAAGAGTAAAAAACCTATTTTGATTAGAAATTGAAAAACCTATTCACATCTAGTTTTGACTACAAAACAAATTTAGATATGAATTAAATTCAATATTAAATACCAAATCGTATACAATTTAGGATAACTAATCGTCCAATAAACGATTCAACACCTACAGAGTATTTTTTTTTGGATTTGTAACAAGGAGTAGCATAGTGGAACAAAAATTTTTTTATATTAACTTAAAGTGCTACCAAATCACAAAATCTTTTCATGTTCAATACAGATTACTCACAAAATGGCACTGTTTCCTTCATATGAAATTTTTCCTTAAAAACTTGCCAGTCAAAAGAAAAAACCAAGCAATAGAAAACAATAGAAATCTAGAAAGCAAAGAAATTAATATTGGGCACATAGCTAGGTATGGGTAAGGTGAAAATTCAAAAATAAATATGACATGTGTTGCTGCCCAGGATCGAACTGGGGACCTTTAGTGTGTAAGACTAACGTGATAACCACTACACCACAGCAACCTGTTGTTGGGAAAAACTTTTATAACAAAAATATTTTCCAGTACTTTCTCATCTTAGAAAAGTTCGTTGCCGTACGATAACGGCATCTCCAACCTTTTGCACCATTTTAGTGCAAACACTAAAATGGTACAAATTAACTCCAACCTATTGCACCAAAAAAGAATATTCCTTTTATATTCTTTTCTCTCTCTTATATTATATTATTTTTTTTACTTAAATTTTATTTTATAATTTCAGAAAAAAATCCTTTTTTTTTTTTTTTTTACATATCCATCCCATGTAATTCATAATCCTTTATTATAAATCATTTAACATAAAATTATTTTATACCATAAAATTTTAAATAATATAGATTGTAAGCAAATATTATACGTTATACATATTAATGTATAACTCATATTAATAGTATTGCACCAAATTTGGTGCAACACTATTCATGCACCAAAATGGTGTAAAATATAGTGCAAGATTGGAGCTCCAATACACTATTTTTTGTACTAAAATAGCATTTGGTGCAAAAAATGGTGCAAGATTGGAGATGGTCTAAGGATATAAAATCTCTTGCATTTTTTTTCAACGATGAAAATTCTTGCTTTAACATGACAAAATACTATGACATATGTTATTTTTCTACACAAGCTATAATTTTATCTTCCGAGAAATATTTCAGATTCCTTTTTAAAAATTGCTCGAACAGAAAATGAGTTTTAAAGAAAAACTCTATACATTACCAAATACGTTTTATTTTGCATAAATTATTTTAGAAAAAGAACTTTTTTACTTCAACTAGGCTAATTGATGATTCATCAAACACAAATAAAAAAGATCTATACATCTGTGAAAGGGAAGGATCCATTAGATACAATCATTCCACCATATTGACAAGGTAAAAAAATTGACCATATTATAAGAAATATATTTTACAAATTAATTATTCAATTATTATCTACTACTAATTGAATCAAATTCCGTTTTCCCCTTTCATGTTCACATTGATTGAACATTTCCTGAAAATTTCTTAAACGCCTAGTCTCCCAGCTTATATTGCTTGAAAGACGGACAATAAGGAACTACCTCAGCGTCTGGCGAGAAATACAATAACAAAATTCTTTCAAATTCTCCAACTCGTCGTCCCCAATTCCCACAACCCTAACCTTTAAAAAGAAACCCTAGCTTTAATCTAGGGTTAGGATTTTCAGGAATTCTGTTCAGTTGAATCAACAAGTAAAGATGACGAGGATGGCGAGGAGTTGCATGCAGTCATTGCTGAAGGTGGTAAATTCGGCGATTGGAATGGTAGGGATCGCGATGATATTGTACGCCCTTTGGATGTTTAGGGTTTGGCATAAGCAGATGGGTCCCACACCTTCCCCTTTCTTTGGCCCTGATGCCCCTGCTCCATGGTAAATCTTCTTTCACCTTTTTAGTGCGTGCGAAAATTCACATGAAAGTTAATCACTTTACGTGATGGTGGGGCATTCTTTATTTCTCTTTTTATAACCAAAGTTAGGACCTTTTGAAGTATTGGAGTTCCTTTTCCTGCCTCACTTTTGATCTAACTTTTTGATTTATCTGTTTTCTGCTAATTGGAAGCTGTGAATAAAAGGAGGAAGTTTTTATTGTCAATTTTGCTATATTGAAGTTCATTTCGGGAATTAACTATACCTCAGTTTCAAACGGTTAGTTATCTATGTGAATCCTCTGTATCCCAGTATTCATAGGAGGGTCCATTACAGTAAAGACTTTTCTTTAAACAAAACCGTGTTCGGGCCACATGACTAGCTCGCACAACTCCACTATTCTACCAAGTACCTCGTTCCTCCCACTAGTATAGGAACTGGTAGGCCACACCATTAGGTACTTAGACTATCTTTACGATTGTCTAGGACCAACTATGGTTTGCTTTTTTTAATCAAAATCACCAAAGTTGTGGTTTTTTTTTTTTGGGGGGGGGGGTAGGTGTTATCCACTACCTGTGTATAGATCACAAAAGATGAAAGGAGGATGGTTTTGTGCCATACCTCCCATAGAAATCGAATAATGATAAAAGTCACAGATGTAAAATAAACTTCAAAGCTGAAATGAGGAGGACTCCTCCTTTACATGATCATCTGTGTGAGCTTTCAAAAAATAGCTAGGTAGTCGAAATGCTTTATGCATAAAGGGAGTAACTATACTTTTGAATCATGTTTTTACCTTTAAACAATAGCTATGGGATGTCTATTATTATGCATCATGAATGGACTGCTTGATGGAAGAACTTATAAAAAGAAACGCTGCTTGGTGGAAGTAAAAACTAGAAACCATGTAGGCCTTTTCTTTTTTCTCTTTTTATTTTGGTTCAGTAGTAAAATATTGGTGTTTCTTTATATTTGATGGTAGAATTTCACACACTCAAATGCACATGTTGAGAATGATTATTGATCTAGATTTTTATATTTTTATGTTTCATAAGCTTTCAGATTTCTGTTCTAATTTTTTGAAATTTGGACACATTTGTTTTGTGAATATAGTAAACTTTTGTCTAATGCAGGTTCATTTACTCAACACTTGGTCTTGGAATAACTTTGTGCGTAGTCACGTGCTCGGGTCACATTGCCGCAGAGACTGCTAGTGGCTGTTGCTTGTATATTGTATCCTTTTGATTACTTTTCTTTTAATTAATGTAGGTTATGGAATGAGATTCTTGTCTATTTAGCTGCCTCTAGTGTTCCTTTTCTTCTTTTTTTTTTT